>JAUZST010014465.1:0-35192 GCA_034779995.1 Parotocinclus haroldoi
ATAACATATAATATTTATTTATTTACAACATTTACAGATTGCACCTGAAGATTATTGTACCCAGTAGTTATTGCACCTAGAGTTATTGCAATCCGGGTAAGATGTGTAAGCCAGGTGTGAGGTCTAGTGGTGTTAGATGTGAATGGGGTGGGTGTGTAAGGGTCTACTGAGAGCAGTGCTGATTGTATAGTCTAACCGTGGCAGGGACAAAGGACCTCCGGTAATGCTCCTTCACACATTTGGGGTGAAGCGGTCTATCGCTGAACAGGCCGCCCGCCAAGGACTTATGCATGGGATGGGAGTCATTATAAATCACTGATGATAACTTTGTCAGCATTTTTCTTTCCCCCACCTCCTGCATTGGTCCTGATGGATGTCTGAGAACAGAGCTGAGATGCTTAATCAGTTAATCCAGTTTGTTCCTGTCAGCATTAACGTCTGATCTGTCCTTTTTTTAAATAAAGTGCAGCTTTATAACTGTTAATAGACCAGTCCAGTTTATTGCTTAGCTGGACATCCAGGTATTTCTAGGTGTCCACAATTTCAGTGTCCCTTTCCTGGATGTTTTCTGGTGTCGCTTGTGTGTGACTGCCCTGTGGAAATCCACTATCAATTCTTTGGTTTTTCCGGCATTAATCTGAAGGTAGTTCCCTAGACACCAATCTATAAAGTTATGAAGCAGTTCTTCGTAATAATCAACAACAATGAGTCCAGCGATCACAGATTCGTCAGATAACTTTTGTAAGTGACAGGATGGTGAGCTGTACCTGAAGTATGCATTGTATAGGGTGAAGAGGAGCTGTGCCAAGATAGTCCCCTATGGAACCCCTGTAATACAGATCACAATGTGTGTCTTCACATAATGTGGTCGATTTGTGAGATAGTCCAAAATCCAGTTTGAAAGGTGATGTTTCGCCCCATGTGCTGCACTTGTCCCTGTGAAGCACAGGTTGAATTGTGTTAAATGCATTAGAGAAATTAAAGAATGTGATTCTCACAGTGCTTCCTTGCATGTCCAGGTGAGACAGAACTTTGTGTAGGAGGTGGATGACAGCATCATTCACCTCAATACCAGGCTGGTATATTTAAATACATTTGAATCTAATCAATATATGTAAAAGACAGTGTTGGCACATGATGGCACAGTGTTGCCTACAATAGAAAGCTCTGACATTTTTGCTTTGTGGGGACACCTTGCTGGTTCGCATGAAGCAAAAATCTTTTTCTTTTTTTTCCTAACAAAAACTGTAACTTTCTTTTGAAAAAACAAAAGAATCAAAATATTTGCTTTAGATAACTGAGTTTAAGGTTATGTGTAGCATTAATTAGCTACAGGAATCGATCATTGTCCCCACAATAATAGAATGACACACACTGTGTGTATCCTTATTTCTTTTTTTTGTATAGAACTTTTAAATAAGACATGGACTATGCCTCAGAACATATTCATCAAACTTCTCAAACGGTTCCTAGGAATACTACCCTTAAAGCTAAAATAAAATGCTCTGATTCTAAAACAGAAAAAAAAAATCATTTTTCTTACTCATTCTCTCAGGAAGTGTCAATAATAACATTTACTAACATATTAGTTATATTATACTACATACATATTTTATTTATATTATACTACATACATATGTGGCACCATTATAACCTAACTAAGCCACTAGATCCATGAATGTGGAGGATGGAGAACCCGAACCTATTTAAAGGAAGAGTAACAAATATTGTAAATGAAAAAAAAAATGAAAATTACAACTGTAAATGAATATTTATGACACAAAATGTATTGATTCATTGATGTTATTTGTCTTTTTCCAACTACATTAGAGACCTCTCAATTTGTTTTGGCCTCACAGCTCTAGTGTAGTAGTGTGAGTGAAGATGTTGTTGTTATTTTGTGTGTGTTTCTGTGTGTGTGTGTGCATGCTCCGCGTGATGGACTGGAACCTTTGTTATGTTGGATCCCACCTTGTACCCAGTACTGTCAGTTAGGGTCACCTCCAACCTCCAAATCTCCCACAGAAGCTTCTGGTAGCCTGGGTTTGAATACTAGGTGGAACTTGCAAGAATATGGTCAGATTGTGTGGTTACAGAACCCTGTGATGGGCCCTAATTCAGGGTGTACTTCGCCCTGCAACCAATGAATTCCATGGTTAGCCTCCAGACCTTCCCCTCAAACTTGGCCAGGGAATGTGGGTGTAAAACACACACACACAAGATAATATAATGCAATGGGGAGGATGAGGGCTGTGAATTAATGGTTAAGATCTATGGATTATGAAGACTATTTGTATTATCTCAGACCGAGAACAAGCCCAATTCCATCTGATTTCATTAATATTAAATTAATTCTCTGTTAAATGTTTATTTAGTAACCAGCAATATTATATCATAGAAGTCAAATGTTACATGATAAAATATGTGTATTTGGCTGTATATTCTTTGCTTTATTTTTGTATTTTACAGTATGTATGTACTAGCTAAAATAAATCTGTGTGGCTTTGCCTTTAGTTTTTACATTGATAAGCGTGTGACCAAAGTGGAGGATTTCATGAAGACACGACTTCTGGACACACTAGCAGACCAGATCACAAGGGTTTTAAAGGTGAGATTGTCTTAAAGAATGGAAGAACTGTCTTAGTTATGATTAATAATAGAAGCAATATTTTAGAAATTATGAGGAAATGCCCCTCTAAATGTCTATTTTATGAGTAAATAAAGAGTTTAGAGATTTATTACCGTTTTAGCACAAGACATTTATTTTTATTTTGGGGCCTGAGAGACAATGAACTCCCTCTTGAACTCATTAAGTCTTTGCTTCTTAATGATCACCCTGTGCCATTTAGCTCAGGTGCACAATCCTAACAAGACTAAGTCAGGGTGGGCTATTGTTAAGGGAGCAAGGGTTAAGATACATATGGGAACTGGAGCTCTAAGTTTATGTCTGTGCCACATTACACCCTGGCTGATTTAGGATCTGCTCCTCAGAGGCTATGGTTTTCCAGGTTTCACAACTCAAGAGAAAGTCTTCTGTTAATCTCTATCTCTAAATACACAGCTATGTAGTTATATGTGTGCCGAGCTTACAAATGGAAAATTCTTCCTCATACAGCAGAGAAGCAACAACAAAAATGGCTTGCTTCACAAATATCAAATAAATTTGTTCTTGCATCTTTTGTTCATCTGAAGTAAATTAAACAGCATTTATTACTCACCAAGTATGATATCAAAACAACACTTAAAACTCAGTGGTTTGAGTTTAACATTAAAAAGAGAGATTTGTTGAATTAGAACTGCCTTATACATGCGTGTCCAAATAGATGATACATAAGGTTTGAAGCACTTTCTGGCAAATGAGGCAACTATAACTTAATGGACCCAAGAGTGTGTTTTCTCTTTCTGGATTGTAGTTTCAGGTGTTTGGTGTGTTCTAAGGCTTTTTGCAAGGCTGCCAGCCATAATGAAAACCAACTGATTTTTTCTGGCAGATATCTTTAGTTTTATGTAACACTCTGAACAGAAAATAATAGAATGTTATATGCTATAATTCTGGTAAAACAGACTCAAATGATCTTTTGAAATTATATTGTTAATCTAGGACACAGCCAAACAAACATATAATAATTTTAATTATAGTATTACATAGGACATTATCCTATATGTAGTACAAGTGGATTACATTCAACCTGCAACAAAACGATGAATTACCATCTTGCACTGCTGACAAAAAATAGGAGATATTTAATTTTGAAATAGTACTTTTACAAACTAATAATATTCCTTAATCTCCGGGTGATGTACGAAAGCAAATAATTTATAGAATGCAGTTGTCCATAAACTTAGTAAATTATACAGTGTTGGAATTGATCAACATTGTATAAAAGTAAAACACATTAACTTAATTCCATCATATTTCCTAATGTATGGATGTACCATCTGTATTAATGCCTGAAATGCATCTTTACTGCTAATTTTTACATACAAGTCACATAAAAGTTATACTGCATTTATGAATCATCCAGGAGATATACATCTCCTGGCGGGAAAGAATGTCAGCATATTGCATAAATAATAAATATCTCAGAACACAATGTGATCATGTACACTATTCAAAATAACTTTGGGTGTATTCCCACAGAATTACTTAACATACTGTACGTCATTTAAACAAGTGATTCTTCACTTGTTTCATTTTTTGTAGATTGGAAAACACTGTATTTTTGTTTTTAGTATTTGTGTTCATTTCAATTTTGTTGCCAAAAGTAAAACTGGTAAATGTGAATGTTGAGGTGATGTGAGTACAAACTGAAATCAATTAATTTTAACAAATACATTTCAACCAACATTACAGCAAACCTTTGTATAAACAAAAATCAGGCTATTCATGGCATAATGAATCCACTGAAACTTCGAAACGACTTCTAATATGCGAAGAGCTCACGCTTGTGAGCTCTTAACAGTTAAACACAACACAGAGTAAGGCAAAAGAAGCTATCCAGATGCACTAATTGAAAACAAAATCATTCACTGTGAAGAAAAACATGCTCTTGTAAAATCACACAAGCGCTCAGAATTTATATGCTTTATGTCTGCCTCACATTTAAAAGAGTACCGAAGTAAAACTTGTGTTATACAGAAGTTATTTACAAAAAAATAAACATCACACCACCCTTACTATGTGTATTCAACCATCAGGCTCTCTAGCCATATATAACAGAGTTTAACAGACAGAAGCTACTAGAGCACACAACAAAGAATTCAGGGCACTTAAACTTAAAATACTTCAGCTTAATCTAACACGAGGTTGCAGTGAGCCAGTACAGGGCAAAAAGCAGAAACCAACTTTACACAAGGCATCAATCCATCGCAGTGTACACACAGACAGACAGACAAACTCAAATATTTACTAACAAAAACTAATAATTTGTTGTATAACCACTGTTTCTTAGCACTGCTTCACATCTCTGTTGCATAGAGTCAACCAACTTTTGGTACATGTGAACGGGTATTCTGGCCCAGGATGATTTGGCAACTTTCCACAATTCCTCAGCATTTCTTGGTTTTGCCTCAAAAACAGCATTCTAATATCACACCACAAGTTTTCTATCGAATTAAGATCCGGGGATTGGGCTGGCCACTCCATAACTTTAATTTTGTTGGTCTGAAACCAAGATGCTGCTCTCTTAATGGTGTGTTTGAGGTTGTTTTCTTGTTGAAACACCCATTGTAAGAGCATTTCCACTTTGGCATGAGGCAACATGACCTCCAAGTATTTTGATATATGCAAACTGATCCATGATCCCTGGAATGCGATAAAATAGGCTCAGGAACCGGCATCAAACAATATCTGGAACAACACATTTTCTCAGGTTTTCAGAGAGAAATGCATGTACAACATGTGCTGCCTTCATCCTTAAATAAGAGACACCTGATTTACATCCATTTTTTCACAGAATGAATGACCTCACACCCCTTTCAATTAATTCAGTTACAGGAACAGGAGCATACATATCATGAATGTTGGGTCTGTTGGTTTTCTATGACCCTACCACATCTACTGGTAAATTATTTAACAGTGACTGGTCTGTTTATTAATTTTTTTATTCAATTTATTTTGGAGACCCAAAAAACAAAAATAAATGAGTCTATGGAAATATTCTCTGCTGAAAGTTAGACACAGCTTTAGGTGGATCTTACCCCCATGATAGATCTCCTATAGATCTGTAGATTGGATGTAGATGTTGTGGTCTTCTGGTCATCTTGATTAATTCCCCTTCATCTGATCCTCAATTCCTTGTAATTACTTTAGAATAAAATCAACATGTCTCCCTCAACTTCCTATTTGATTTATGTTTATTTGGTCAGCAGAAGCTCAAAACTGCTACATTTTTATACATCTGGTGACCATGGTTATGTTATACTTATAATTATGTGAGGTGATGTGAGGCACACCATCACTGTCCCTTATACATGCCAGACCAATTAGCTCAAAGTCAAGAGCCCCTAGACACAAGAGCTACTTATAGTGTAATCAATGAACCTAAAGCATGTCCAGAGTATCCAGAGAAAAGAGGAATCCAGAGTACCCAGAGACAAAAAACTCACATACACAGGAAGGACATGCAAACTATACAGAACCCAGATCACTGGGATCAAATCCAGGACCTTCTTGTTGTTTGGCAAGACGGGTGAAAGACAAAGGTACCAACCAAGCCACTGTGATTGATCCAATGCAAGTAGAAGGTATTCTTATGTGCATCTTCTAACTAGGTGGACAAACTAGGTCACTGTAACCCTGTAAGTTCAACAGACTTAGTTCAGCCACAAACACGTACTGTATAATAATCTTTTCACTTTCACCTGATGTTAACAATTATGGAGTGGCTTTTCCTGAGAGAAAGCTGGTTTACATATGCACCCATATTAACAATTCCTCCTTGGAATTGCCGAGATCTACAAGCAGACGAACTGACCCTCATAGCAACTATGTATAATATAGTTTTATATATATATATAAAACTAGAGTTATGGCTGGTTCTAGGTCATACTTGCCTTTACCCTTCGTCCAAATTCTGCCAATATCCACATGACAGTGATGACCTGAATGTGCATGCTAGTACTGATGCAGAACTGCACCTGGTGGGCGAAGTTTGGCCAAAAATGTAAATCCTGCACAACTATTACATTTTGTATGGCGCAGAGTCTGTGATGACCTTTATTGTGGCTTGCAACAGCCGGGCCGCATTTAAGCCACAAAACACTTGCTACTGAGTCATAAGTGCATAAACTGAGCCATATTTAGCCCAGAACTGTCTAAGTACATGCTGCCATCTTTACACAACATGGTGAGATCTCAACATGCTTTTGCTTACTACAATACAATTCTCAGATAAACCTATTTATTATATAACCTACTCATTTCTTTCCATATTACTTTACAATATATGTTATGTTATTTGTACAGATTGTTAAGATGCATGCTCCTGAGAAAAAGGTGTGGTTGGGTGGAGTTGGACCAGCATGGACTGGTGGCATCAGCAATTTATCTGACTCATTTGCTGCTGGCTTCTTGTAAGTATCATGTCATCACTCATTTAAGCCATTTTACACTATTTTCAAGCAAAAATGCTGCATGCATTTTATTTGCTTACTTGTTTATTGTTTTTGTGTGCACTCATTTCATTCTATGTATGTATTAGGTGGTTAAACACTCTCGGCATTTCTGCAATGCAAGGAATTGATGTTGTACTTCGACATTCCTTTTTTGACTATGGTTACAGCCATCTAGTAGATCAGCAATTCAACCCCTTACCCGTAAGTACATCTGCATAATTAGCTAAGAAGTATAAATTTTGTCAACAAAGCTAAACCAGCACTAATAAAAAATGCTTTTGTTGTGTTTTTTTTCCACAATAATGCAAGTTGATAATTCATTCAAATTCCAGAACATATTTTGCATTAGTATTATTAGTATGCAAATATCAAAATAACAACCATTTAACCTATTCATGTTTAGTCTGTAGATAGTATATAGTGTTTTTGTTTTATATTCATACTGAGCAAATATAAAAGCAACACTTAACTGCACAATTTGGCATGTGGAAATGTTTGGGCACCATGTCAGCAGCATTTAGTAATGCACCTCAAATGTTGCACAGGTGCACCTAAGGCTAGCCACTTTAAATTGTGCAGTTTCATCACACAGCACAATGCCACAGATGTCGAATGGAATGTCCACCAGAGTTGTTAATTTATCTATCATAACCTGTGTCCAAAGGCATCTCAGAGAATTTGGCAGTCCAGCCAACCAGCCTCACAACCACAGACCATCTGTAACCACACTGTTCTCCACCTGACTGCAGTTTGTCGTCTTAACCAATTGAATGGGCAAATGCTCACATTCAATGGTATATGGCGTGTTGGAGAGGTGTTCTCTTCACAGATTAATCCGGGTTTTCACTGTACAGGGCAGATGACAGACTGTTTGTAGGGAATCTTTTGAGTGAGCTTTTCGCTGATGACAATGTTGTGATTCTAACGGCCCATGGTGGCGGCGGGGTTATGGAATGGACAGATTTGAATTGCATCTTAAGTGCACAGAGATACCATGATGAGATCCTGAGGACCACTGTTGTGCCATTCATCCACAATCATCACCTCATGTTGCAAGGATCTGTACACAAACATCCCAGTTCATGCATTGTCAGAATACCTGCTTATTCTATGGGTGAATGCTTTGGATCGGCATATACGACAGCATGTTCCAATTTTGACAATATCCAGGAACTTGGCACAGCCATTGAAGAGGACTCTTAGATCATTGAGCTTATGAAAAATGTGTTGCATTTTAGATCAGTACTGCTCACAAAAAGTAGGGAAATTAAATAATAATAACAATATAATAATACAAAAAAATAAGAAGAATTAAATATCCCCTAATTTTTGCCGTGCCATCTCTATGAAAATCTTCTCTAGCATGAAGAGAAACTCTGTAAAGGGTATACAGTTCTTAAACCCTCACAAAACCCTTACAAATTAGCACATAGCTTAAAAATGGTTAGACAATGAAGTTATGCTCTCTGCTTTGTGAAAGCCTTTTAGTCACATGATCTTGTGAGTATGAGAGACAACTCTTTTTAGCCTGATGGCTGGACACTTTGCAGCCGTTTCCCATGGGACCTATTAGCCAAGATGAAAGGTGTTTAACGGTGTTGAATACTAGGCAGCTGATATGAGGTGCAGTGAAACTCTAACCCTGTGTCAAATACCCCAGGATGGTGTCACCTACCCCCTCCAATGCCCCCAAACTTGTGTGCTCAACTGTGTGTGTGTGGAACCGCTACACACTAACAGACATGCAACATGAGCCCATGCCACTCAACAGGTTGCCACTACAACACGCAGCTCCTTTAAGTTTGCAAGTCTTCAGACTTTATCCAAGGTGTTTCTGTGAGTAGGTTTTCTGTATAGAGCAAACATAAGACTGTAATAAATACTTTATTTTATTTCTTCTATAGTTTACGTATAAACCAGATTAATAGGCACAGGGATTATTGCCGGGGGGCAAAGTAACATTTCTTTTGTGAATACTTTCCTTTTCTTCATCACTCAACTGCTTTATGTCAATGTGTTTGAACAGTCTTGAAATAGGCTTTCATGTAATTATTTTCCTTCTATTTTGCTTTGACTATAACATAATGCCTGCTAAATATTTTGAAGAATAACTGACTGTGATAAGGATTTCAAGGTCCTACTTATGACTGTCTATGATAATGGCTGCTTGATATCAAGGAAATGTAGGTCAAAGCCAGCTTTCATATGTCAGTGTGATGAGGTTTATAAAAGAGTTTAAACATTCAGTGTATATTAAAATGTCTTGGAACAATAGCATTGGCAAACAAGTTAATCAGGAAGCAGGTGCATTGGTCAAAGGATGGTCTACGTTTCATTATTGCTGTGTCAGTTTTAAATCTACTCAGTACAGCCAAACATAACATATAGAAGCAGAGGCATGTCAGGGATAAACATCTAAATGGAGCATCACGTAATGGGAAGTCCTGGCATTTAAGGAAAATCATTTGACCCTTCATACTTTTATACTAATGCAACCACAGATTTGGGGTGCTGCAACCTGAGTAGCAGTTGAAGTTGGTTTCTAAATAAAAATAAAAACAGCAATCAAACTACATTACTATTACATTTGAGCCAGTCCGTCCATCCTAGCCATGTTTAATTAGCAGTTACTACTGATTACTGCCAAAAATTATTCACTGCTTGTGCATGTACCCAAAAATTCAAATAAATGCAATTATACAAACATTAAAATGCAAGGCATGATAAAAGTACAAATACCCGCAAAAAAAGTAACAACACAACTAATAACACAAACATTGCTCACCACATGTTACAGCCTAGAAGTTATTAAGTCTCAATGGAGCTATGCACTGCTATTTTTTATTCAAACCTAGTTGCCTCAACTCAGTCCACCCACTGTGTGCTTACTACTCTGAGCTAAGACTGACCTTACTTATTAAGTCAAATAGTTTTGAAATAATGATACTATATTATGAACATGACATTTTAGTAGCATTGTAAATGCTACATTGTTTATTTTTTAATGTGCACCATTTCCATATATTTCATTTAAGTCTTTTGTGCTTTGATTCTCATGTATATATACTGCTTACAAAAAGTAGGGGATTTTCAAAATGAAATATTTAATAATGAATTATTCCCACATTTTTGTGAGCAGTGTAGAACTGAATGCGTTCGAGCCAGTTCAAAGAAGAGTAGCTTCCACGCTTCACGACAGCATGGTGAAGTCGACTGCTCACATAGAAACTGAATCACGTCACATTCACTGATGCAGATTCAGGTTAGAAAGAGAAGTAATAACTGAACCCTGATTTTCTTCACCAGTCCACCACCAATGTGAAAAACGCAGGACAGCTATTTAGAATTTTTATCTAGTAGTCACAGTCTAGTGAAAAAATACAAATTTTTTTACAAAACAACTTTGAAAATCTGATCAATAGCTGCAGTTTTTTTTAAATAAAAACTTAAACTTAATCAAGACTAGTGCCTAGGTAAATTAGGAAACGCTATTTAATTTTGTTCATGTGATGAAAAATGAAAGAAAAAGAGAAAATAAAAGGAAAATGTAAGTCTTCACATTTAAATCCAAAATATGCATGATCATATCACAGGTATTTACACAAATCAGTCTATAACCCCTCATGCTTCATAAATGTGTTCCTCGTGCTTGGCTATAACAAATGTCCTTAATTTCTCCTCCTTGGAAAGTCATTTCTCCTCTTAGGTCAATATCTCTGGACATTCCTTGGAATCACTACCCCATGCTGCGATCACAATGCTTTAAACATAGCTGGGTGTCTGTGGCAACTGCCAGACTTCCGACTGTGAGAATTCACCACAGACCCAACCTGTCGGCTTGGGGGAAATTTATGTCCAGACCCAATCTCTTTAATCTTTCAGTCAATACTACACTGCTGACCCAAACCGTTTCAAACTTTTCCTTGTACAATATCAACACATTCAAGGAAAATGTTCAAGTAAATGTGATATGTAAAACTCACTCTTTCAGTGTTTTAGTTTTCATATATCACAAACCACCTCTTGAAAATTCTAGCATTTCTTGCCCGAGTAACTCATCAATGGCTTGAGAAGATAAAAATTATTTTAGGACCTGGCATGTAGAGTAGTGCATGAAAGTTTATGAACTCCCAAATCTTCTGAATCTCTGAAAAAAATATGATCAAAAACATAATTAGATTTTGTAAAAGTTTCATACGTGATTTCAGAAGTCATAAAAGTTCATAAAGTTTTGACAAATTAAACAGACTTGGTAATTTGGAAAATTTTCCAGTATGCAATCAGTAACCGGTTATTTTTTTTTATTAACCAGTCTCTGTCGATCTCTATTTCATAGAGAGTACCCTACATATGAAGTAGGATGCAAGAGCACTCAACAGGTATTGCGGAGAACCCAGTGAAGGCAACATGCATACTCTTATGTTTAAAAAAAAGTTACATTAAGTCAATGAGCAAATGCAAATAAAATCTTAACATTGTAGCGCCCTGCTTTCATACAGCCGACATTTTTTACATTTACAATAAGTGCCTTGTTGCATGCTGCTTGTGATTTGACTGCATCATGAAACGTCATTGTTCTTTATAAATTACTCAGCATTTTCACTTATTCGCCTGAACACAAAAAGGGATTTTTTGCCATTTTCTTGCCAATTATTTTCCAAATAATTTTGGTTGCCGAATGTTCAGTGTATCGCAATTTATAATGCATTAAACCAAGCCACACTATCACCCTACCAGCACTTCATTTAGACAGTAATCCGAACTAGACACTACGTTTTTATTTGTATTAAGATGACTTAAGTCTCTATGACAGCTCTCACTCTGTGGCCTGGTTAATGGCTAGTTTTAGAGCAGTAGGTTATATGCTCATTATTTTTGTCATGAATCTAAGCAAATGTCTAGCTACATGTGTATCAACATTGTGTTGCTTGATAGAATGCTGAGATTGATCATTATTTTTTCAAATAGGTAGACATTTTTGTAAGACTGACTTGAACTATTGATTTAACTCATGGGTATCACAAATATTGTGTACTACATAAGGTTTATTTATTAAAAATGTATAGATCGTTCAAACATATCCAAATTATTACTTTGGCACAAAAGAAACTTGTGGGAAAAAGAGAAAGTGAAAGATGTGGGGGCATTTCTTGTCTGGCCACATAACAATGACAGACAACTGACAAACCCACCCTAAGGACCACTAGAAATACACATATATGGAGGGCAGCTTTGAAGGGTATCAGAGGTCCCGTCTGGATTGCACAAAGAGGTTCAGTATAAGGAAAAAGTGCGCTACCTGTTGGATTACTCTATTTTGCATCTTACCTTTGTTGTAATGAGGTGTGTTGGATATAGAATGCATATTATAAACAGGTTTCACAAAACTGCTTCAAACCTATTTTCTTTCACTTTCTCTTTTATATATTCCTTCTATTTATTATATTTATTATGTTATGGTGCTCAGAATTGCTTCCTATAAAAATGTAAAAGTTACTATGTAACTTTGTTTGTTTTGCTTATCGTTTTAAGCTATATCTATATTTGACATATCCCTAAACATCTCTGTAGATGTTTTTTTTTTTTTTTAATGTAGCTTATTGGAAGACTAACTGCACAATTTGGCATATGCAAGTGTTTGGGCCCAGGTCAGTACCATTTAGTAATGCACTTCAAAAATGTATTGTCCGCCACCCCCCACAAAACCCCCAAAAAATATTTTAAAAAATGCAGTCAACACAAAAATACTAATAATTTGAAATAATTGTAACATTTTTTGAAGGAATAGCCGATATTCAACTTCTGGTTCTTTTGCTTGTTTTGCAACACTGGCTTTTTGGATTTTAATAGATTGAGGATTTTTAGATGCAATTCTGGCAAGTAGTTTTTTTACGGAAATACTTAAAAAAATAATAAAAATAAAATAAAATTACAATATACAATACTTTAAAATAAAATACAATTATTCTTGCCTTTGGTTGTGCAGCCAGTTTAATCTCCGTTTCATCAAATCACAGAACCTGATGTCTCTGGATTATCTAGATGTCAGGTTACATACTTCACACATTGACATCATTGATAAAACCACAGGTACGATTTTCTTTTAATGTCTCTGGCATGCAGATCAGGTTTGTGCAAGCAACACTATCTTTTGGATGAGTACACCACTACTCCTGTACCAAACAAACTTTCCTGCAGGTCTTTGGCAGTAAAAAAGCTGTTTGCCTTACACATCAGACCTATAAAATTTTCTATAAAGGAGAGTTTCCTTGGTCGTCCAGAACTTGTATTGACTTGAGCACAGTTCCCCTTAACCTCCATTTCTTAATGCCATTTGGGCAGTGGACATTTGGACTAAATATTAATAGCCTTTTTAATAGCTTTCTCCTTGTACAAGACAATACTTTTTACTTTTAGATTCTCAGTGAGATACTTAGAGGTGCTACACAGCTTTCTTTTTATTGTACAACAGTGGAGATTTTCCATTGGCATAATATTACTGTAGCCAATAAATGATGCACCTATACCTACATCTAAAGCCATCCCTTAATGCCAAACAACTTAAGAAAATATTTTAGTTTTCAATTTACAACATCCCTTATGAAGACTAGGCAAATATCCCCACAATGTAAAATTAACTGTTCTGTTAACTGTTAATCCTATAGCTTCATAAACATTTGAAAGTCACAATTACATAATATTAAAATTATGCAAAAATATTTCATAAATGTTTTCTGTCTTGTTTTTTCTTTCTTAAAAGATCAGTCATTGGTTGGCACAACTGATGCAGCCCATAATAAACCTGAAATCAAGCTCTTAAATAGGACCAGGAATGACAGATGTATACAGTTAGAGATCCACAATATGCAGTCCTGTGAGATCCAAGGTACACAAGTGAGAAGATTTTACAACAAAAAAGTTAAATATCATGCAGGAGGTGCTTTCAGAGACAACATAGCTGCTATTCTGAATTTTACAAGACGCTAAAGGCACAGCAAATCTCCATTTTACTGTCAGCTATTAAGAGGCCCAAACCCTCTTAAAACAGAGATGACCAGCTGCTGAAATTTACAGTTCCCATAGACAGGGAGAAAAGCATTTACAAATTGTCAGTAGAATTTAAGACCTCACAAAGCAAAGTTCTTTCTACAAGAACAATAAGTAGCTGGTTGTCTAATGCAGATTTTGTGTCCTGGAGGCATGTTAAAAATCTATTGCTGTTTAAGAAAAGCATCAATGACGGTATTAACTTTCTAGTAGAATATGGAAGATTTGATTCAGAGTGGTTCATTAGAGTTGTGAGGACAGATGAATCACGAGCTGAGTTGCATATTGAAGGTACAGAAAGGTGTATTAAAGGTCTGGTGAGCAATATAACAGTGACAGCATAAGTAAAAGGTGTCATCATGATGTAGGATTGCTTTTCAGCTGCAGGTACTGGTGAGCTGCTTCACTGTGAAAAGTCAATTAATGCTTTGTGTTACAAAAAAAGAAAGACTTGCTTAACATTACTGAACAGATATTTGCCTATAAACTCCTATTATATTTTTTAAACAACTCCATCAAGCTCATGCTTTGGCCTGGTCTAAGTCCAGATCTGAGAGTAATTTAAAGAGTATTTGCTCTCACAACATTAAAATAACTGGGAAACATTTTTCTTACTACTCATTAATTGTTTGATGCCACCATCATTGAGTAAAACAACCTGATTCTTCGTTCTGTGAAAAAAAGCTATTCACAAGTTTGCCCATAAGTCATGGAAATCAAACGCAAATTGTTGTCCCATAGTATGTGACTTTATCCATTTGTTTAATTTTTGCTTATTTCCTGACCGTTTTTTATGTTTAGACCATTAGAATCTGTTGCATTTTTGCATTTGGCCCTTTTTGTAGGGTAGAGTAAGTATTCATACACAAATGCTAACAAAATAATAAAGTTATGCAATCATTCACATCAAACAAAAGAATATGGTTAAACATGAAATCTTTAGATCCAAGTGACTGAGTGCTTCATTTAATTGTTGAATATTACAGTGTTGGTAAAATATAGGGTGGATTGTGTATTTAAAAAGAAGTGCTCATTGGAATATTCTACATAACAGTTCCCAGAATGGCCACATGGTTCCGTTTATAATTTTTAATCTTCAAAAATGAATTAAATAAAAATAGAGGTTTTGGGAAGCTCCTTTAAGTAAAGACAAGATCTTGAAGAAAAGGAAACCACCCATATGCAAAGCCTAACTCTTACATCACAGTCATAGACTTGCAGGAAGGTTTGGCTCATACATGAATAGTGGTGAACTGGTCTACTATAAAGTGCTGTTTGTACATATATGATCTTCCTGCCAGCGTCATCATAAGAAAACTGTACTGGTGATATTTATGACTATGCAACTCATTATCTAGATATTCCCTAGCCAGTTGTTTGAATCAATAACTAAAGTCGTTTGCTACAATAATCCAGTGTATTGATGAGAAAAAATGAGCAACATTTCAAGAAAAGTACAAACTATCAACTGTTAAGAATTGGTGGTTTATGCTTTGGAAGTAACTGGCAGAATGGAAATATTGTTCTAGTAATGGATAGATGTTGGATGTTGCAGTTAAGCAGAGACTCAAATTATACCTCAAAATCAATCGCAGTCCCCAGGCTAATATTTTATTTAAAAGCTGTGGGTAAGTCTCAAGCACACTGTGCTTGAAAAATATCATAGAAGGTGACAATTTCTTCTACCTACAAGAAATGTTTATAGGCTGTGATTTCAGGGAAAAGTATTATAGTACTATGAACTGACAAACAAAATGAACTTATGTTTACACATTTTTAGAAAAAAGAAAATATATTAAATTCACCAAATATTATAACCAATTGTAAAAAAATATTTAAAAAAAATCACAGAAATATGTCCTATAGAATTATAGAAATATAGAAATATATATACACATACATACATACATACATACACATATATACACACATGTACAGCAGTACAAAGATACCATCTTTTTTTCCTGCTAACCATGGTAGATCCTACACAGTACTTGCTGCAGGAGTAAATTAAGTTAAGGTTTCCCGAGAAGACCTTAAATGTTACCATATGCAGGATTGCAAAGGGACATTTCTCGCATATGCTGTTACAAATCCTTTTATTTTATATTGAATATGAAGCTCAGATACATTTACTTACATCTACCATAGCTTTATGAAGTAGTGAATTTATACGTCTTTATAAAATGTTTAAATTACATTTCTGTTTGTTTTGTGACGCTTAGCTATCATATGAGGAGCAATATTTGGATTTTTATGTTGATTAAATTAGGCATTAAAGTTAAACTTGTTTAACCAGACTGTAGGACTCCCTGTTTCTGCAGACACCAAAAAATAGATTCAAAACTCTGCTCTCTGTAGCTTATAAAGGGGCAGGTTCAGTAATATGGGACAGGTGGTGTGGATTAGGCTATATAATATTTATATGAAACCTGTATAAAATCTTCTTATAAAGACCACAATCGCATCTGCACCAGAAAAGAAGTATCTTGTTTTACCTCAAGCTAATAACTGGCAATATCACATGCCTTATGTAATATATTACCACTGACAACATAAAAACGCCTATATTTTTAAGTGCTACGGTTCTAGCCTCCTGCTACCTGGCAGACAGATAAACTTAGCTTATTAAAGAAGATTGACTTTATTTTTAAACTAAATCAGAACCCATTACCTGATTACGCTTAGATGGGGTGTCCACAAATATACTAAAACAAATGAATTAACAGACTTTCTGGTTACTAAATCACTCCATTACTTTAAGAACTGTGCATTGTAATACTAAGAACATGAAAAAAAAACGTTGTGGACAGGAATGTTTAAATGTACGCATACTCTCCCCTGAAATGGCATGACATGACATGACTGCAAATGTTCACATCATGTTGTACTGAATTCAGCTAAGCATTTTGTTCTAGCCAAAGCTGAAATGCACTCGTCTTTGTTGTTCCATAGTTACAAAAGGAAAAGCTTGCAAACAATATCGCCAGTGAAATTTCTCAAATTGCCCATCCAAGAAAATGTCTCCTTCAATAAAAGGCTGAGGCATGGGTGGGCTTGTTTAACCACAGGATGAAAGAGTGCACATCTATGTCAGTCCCTCCAGCATACAAGCCTAATAAGAGAAAGGCATTATACAGCTGTGATGCTCTATTTGTTTTTCACACGTTTCATTCTTAATTTCCGGCAAACACGCCACTTTAAACCACACCAATACTCTTTCAAATTACAAATACACTGAGATGAATAGTATGCCTCCTGCGGGCAAAGGAACAGCGTCTTCTCTTAGCATTAAACCAGAATTGTCATATATGAGAATTTATAAGTGGCGACGCAGGCAATGAGCAGGGCTAAATATATTGACCTACCATGTGTGTTGACGTATTGTCTTCAGCAAAGATGTAATTTTTAGCAGGTTCTATGTGTTTTGTTGTTACAGGATTACTGGCTGTCACTGCTTTTTAAGCGTCTTGTGGGTCCCAGGGTACTGGCTGTACATGTGGCTGGGCTCCAGAGAAAGCCTCAACCAGGGAGAGTGATTCGAGATAAGCTACGCATCTATGCACACTGTACTAGTTTCACCAAGTACGTTTATGCAAATGTTAACAGAGTTCACTTAATATTGAAGATCAAAGTCATGTCATGCAGTACATTATGACGATGCATTTTCATTGTAATTTATACTACACTACTACACTGATCTAGTAGAACAGTCATTTCCTGACCATTTCCTCTATTAATTAGATTTTTTGTGAGTGGCACTACCGGCGTATGCCAGAGTCTGTTAATTAGCATACTGCCCACAATAGTTAACACTGTACTTAATGTCTGTTTATGCTCAAGCACATAAAACTGATTCCCAACACCAGCTCAGCTCATGATGACTACCTATAAAACTTAACAAGTATCAATTATCAAATATGCAGAGACCTTTCTACTGTCACTATGTTGCTGAAAGGCAGTAGATGCCTTTATCCTAGAATTTTTTGAAAGGGGCAGAGTAATAGGACAATAGCAGGGTCTGTGCCTAGAACAGATAAAAATGCCACCAACTCCTTTGATGGTTATCATTTAACCCAGGATGATGTGCACAGGGGCTTGCCAGCTTGTCAGCAGTAGTGTAGACTTACGGACCACAGTCCTCCTCCTGTCTCGGCTCAGTTACTCCTCCCGGTCTCTAGCTTGAGATTCTTGTACATGTATCGATATGCACAGCTTATTTAATTATATGAAAGTGGATGAGATGCAATGGTTTCATGGTACTGTAATATAACATTTTAATTTACATAATTATACAATTGCATTAGTTATTTGTCAGTCTTGTTAAGCAGTGAACTTTGTGTTAAGCAGCCTTGATTAGATGAGTAGAACACAGGAGGCCCAAGGATACTGTTTAATGGCCATGGAACTATTAGATGTAGATTGCATGTATCAGGTTGCAGGGCAAATCCTGAGGGCACAGACAGCACTGCTAGTCCTAACTAAACAAGAGTAAAACAAGAGTAAAGTAGTCTAAACAAGAAAGACTTTTAAGCTTACTGAGTGTGTCTTGGGACTGTGTTTGAAATGTGGAAAAATGTCAAACTTGAAATTAAATACTCTATTTAAGATGAAAAAGGTCTACAGTTCACATTATGGTTAAAAGAGTGTTGATTATCTTGTTAGCCCACCATCATGGGTTTTAGTGCTGACAGTGAAAGCCTGGTTGGCTTGACACAGACATATGACTGGATCCATCCAAAGGAACGGAAACCAGACAGGGAATCATCCCCCTGTTTTGCAACTGTGACCCCTTCTGTGCCCTGCAATGGACTTTATGGAGTTCTGAAATGGGCTCTGAACCTAAATACAGTGGAACCTCAAAATTCGAACACCTCAGTTTAACAATTGAACGGTCCATTAGAATATTTTTCCCCAGTTTAAACAAAAATAAAAACTTTGAACATATGCACTCAATGGCATGATCATCCAACCGCAATGCACATAATTCAGTCCATTCCGTGACAATAGGTTGGATATTATCTATAGCCTATTATAGTATATGCATATTATTATATTATGTATATTATATCAGTCAAGAGGTGGGATTATACACACCTCCAGTCTTGGTGCCACTGTCCCAGGCACAAAAAAAAACAAAACTGTGTTTGCCTCATTGGCTATAAAGTTTTTATTTTATTTTCATTTATTCCTTCTTGAACACTCTGAATAAGGGTGTCTTTTAAATAAATGCTCTAAATGTAAAGTTCAGTGTTTTTCCCAGCTTGCTTCCCAGGACAATGGACAATGTATCATGTGTTTACCATTTCTCCTGAACCACTGAACCATTCAAACAAAATGTTAAATGTTTATGTTCTCTATGCAAAAGCTTGAGAAGTACATTGTTTCAAAGTCTTGGACAGTCTTTATCATCTTTCGATCTGTTTGTCTGCTCTAATGCAGTGGGATGGAAAATCTTTGCTTAGATTACCAAATTCTATTAAACTTGAGACGCTGCATAACGTATCACACGAGGGCCGTTTTGCTTTTGTTTCTTAGACTTTTCCAAGTTTACCTTAGTTCCACAAGCTCTATTTACTGTATGCCAAAGTGCCAAGACTCACATGGATGGGAGGACAGAATGCCAGGGAGGGTGATTACTATCATGCTTGCTGACAAAAGGTTTAACCTGTTACCTTGCCCCTCTGCAATATTTTGCATTTATTACCATGAATCATCTTACATTTCTTATAGAACCTTAACTGAAGGTTATTGTGTTGGACGTGCCCATTTCTTGAATAGTTATCTTTAAATAATATCACCAATGTCTTGGTCTTAACCCAAATAGGGATTTACGAGGATTTTGTTACTGGGATAGAATCAATATTCTCTTCAGCTCATATATAAGCATGCTTTCATGCAGTAGTATATTGAAATTAATTGAATGTTTAAATATGGATTCCTATGGCAGTTTTTTCTTTCTAGGTGCATCTGAGCTGACTGTAAAGACAAATTAAATAAAGTTAACATATTTCCAAATACTGAATGCATTTCTGTTTTGTTGTTCCTTGCAGTTACAACTATGTCAGAGGATCCATAACTATTTATATAATCAATTTGCATCGGTCAAGAAAGAAAATAAAGCTGGCTGGGACATTACGAAATAAAACAGTACACCAATACCTGTTACAACCATTTGGGGCTGATGGCCTTCACTCAAAGTAAGTGCATTATTTGCATTGATAGCATGTAGATAAATAATCTACTTATGCAGTACATGCAGAAAACGGGGTGTGATATGGAATATACTTGTGCGTAGATGATACTTTACGTAGATGAATAAAAATCATATGAATGGATGAAAATGATTTTAACCTCCAAACCCATTAAATATCTGATGATGTATTTGCTTGTCACTTAACCCTGTAGTGACTTCCTTCACACATTATTACTCAAGCTGCTGCCAAAATTGGTTTCTCCATTTTATGAAACAATCCATGTTGTCCATGCAATAATCAGTCATCTGTGTTTTTTAACCAAACAGTTTATCTGAGTGAGTGGAGATAATTATGCTATGCGACCAAGAGGAGATCATAGAAACACTAAGCTGACCCAATTGTTTTCTATCAAAATATCCAGCCTTTACCGGGATTGGCTTCAAAAGTTAAATGGCACAGGGAAAAGGAAGTACATGGATTGGTAACAAAAACATAGATAGTAGTCTGTTTGTTCTCTGAAAAAAATGGACAGCCTAAAAAGAAAACACGTAGAAGCTTAAATCTTTGATTCTTGAAACATGCTACATATTTAGTTATTCAGTTTTGTCTCACATTTTCCTTCAATAGAAATAATTCATATGTAATAAAAGTGAAAGCCTTTATTAAAACACAAATGTATAAGATCTCTTGCTTGTTTTTTTTGTATATACTAGACAGTAGACAGAATTTAACCAATAATAATTTTAAAATTTATTTAATAATTGTCCTATTTGTCCTCATGTCCTACTATAACTATAGTATTTTTGTATAAATAGACTACTCTTAGTAAAATAATTTGCATATAAGATGCAATAAGATAAATTGTTCTTGAGGATACTGCTTCCATGTATAGCCTCACAAAGATGTGGAATGGAAGCCATACTGCAACCAATACTGTATGATTTCAAGAATTACGTCAATAATATAAATGTGCATTTGTGCAGAGAAATTCCACCCAAAGCTCTGAGTCTTTGCAAAAGCTGCTGAATTTAAACTGGGTTTGTGAAATAAATACCTGAGCCAAAAACTATCACACTAACATTTTGTAATTAATTGAGGACAATTGATATACAGGATATAATTTGACCTAAATGTACCTACATTAATGCACCTAAATTAAAATAAATTTTGCACTGATCATCAAAATTTCTTCTTTAACTTTAAAAATAGTGGGCCAAAGTTGACTTATAACAATCTTTACAGTCATCTGGTACACCCAAAAAGAACACGGTCATTCAAACTGACCATGAAATCAAATTAGCATTAATTAACAGGTACTCGGATTGTTAAAAAAAAAATTGCAGTGCAACTGCAACTGTGCAGTGATGAGTAACTTTTTCTTAACGCAGCGACTGATAGGTGTATTGGTATTCACAGTTACTTGTGGAGGTTACTGTACCTATGTTTAAGATCTTTTTGTAGTAAGACTTGTGTTATTGTTGTAACTTTTTCAGCTGTAGATGTCATATAAAATGTTTAAATAAAAATTGGCAACCAGTCAAATAAAGATTGTAGTTATATGGAGATCTCATCATCTTGTCCATAGCAAAAAGGGAAATAAATGGAAGAGAATATTAGTAGTCACCTAATTATATTTAACAAGGCAATCTATCACACTCTAGTTTTATAAACTCAAACTCTAACAGGCACATATAGAAGACTAACAATATTCATGTGTTCTTGATGGGACCTACTAACACTAATAGCTATAATTACTTTTGAAACAAGTACTATGTTGAATAAATGATTCATTTATCATAATATTTATAAAGAAAACACCATTTATGTTTTACTTGTTTTTTTTTTCTTTACCAGATGATTGGTTTATTTAAAACCACTGTAGAGTGTACTTTTACTTAAATGATTGTAATAGAATATACAAGGCAATCTTTCACATATAGTGATGTTTGAAAGTTTGTGAACCCTAAAACAACATCGCGAATGCTAAATCAGATAAATATAATCCAGAGAAACAAGTAAGACAAAAATATTATGCTTTGGTTAATTAATTTATTGAGCAAAATTATCCAATATTACATATACTGCATGTGAGTGGCAAATGTATGCAAACCTCCAAAATTAGCAGTTAACTTGAAGGTGAAATTAGAGTCAGATGTTTTCAATAAATGGAATGACAAACAGGTGTGAGTGGGCACCCAGTTGTGTTTAAAGAACGGGGATCTATCAAAGTCTGATCTTCACAAAACATTTGTAAAAGTGTATTATGGCACAGACAAAGAGTATTTCTGAGAATTTCAGAAAGAATTTTCGATGCTCATCAGGCTGGAATATGTAACAAAATCAACTATAAAGTGTTTGTTTTCCACAAATCCACCACCAAACACATTGTGAACAAATGTAGAAAGAGACCATTGCTATCCTCTTCAGGAGTGGTTCACCATAAAAAAAAAATCACCACAAGAACAGGATCACATGAAGCCAAAATCACTTTTTCGCAACTGCATCTGTTCATCACAATGGATATTAAATCCAATATTAATATTAAATATTAATATTAAAATTTTAAAGGAAATACCAGCCAATATTAGACATAGTACCACCCATTACCTGTGGCATTAAGCCAGAAGAAGAATTGATCACTCCTGGCATCATACCTTGTAAAGTTATTAAACCTTTTTTGGTGCTCCTAGACCTGGTGAAAACTTTTGATCATGTACCACATGACTTGATCTGGCATTTATTACCGAGCCCATGTAGTACCAGAAGCATATGATGTTCGATGGGTCAGAGTGCTGTACAAAATGTCACTAGTGTAGTCAGGTGTGCAGCATGAGTCACCCTTCAACATTAATATAGAATTGCATGAAAGCACCATCTCTGCTGTTCATACTCTGCATACTCTGCAATTTAAATATGTTGGCTCCTATGTCACAGTTGATGGTGACACAATTTGAGATGAACAAAAACAGCATGGCTTACTTGGTGCCAAAGTACTGGAGTGCTCTGGTGGCTGCAAGATCCCAACATGCTCCAGTATATGGAGCAGATAGTTGGTCAATAACCAAGTAGCATGAACAGGTCTTCAGCACCATGGCAATGTGGTTGTGCTGACTGATTCATTTACAAACATAAATGTATGGAGGACCTAGGTTTTCCCTCAGTTCAAGAAAAGATGCAGAAAACATGTGACGTTGTACAGAAACATGCTATGAAGTAGTGAAGACTCAAAATTACACTAGCACTAGAAATATGTTTGTATGCGTTTTACGTAATTTCAGCACATTTAGGCTATTTCATGGCAGTGCACTAGAAATATAAAAGGCAAGTGTTTAGGTGGAAAATCAAACGAACAATGGCAGGATAAGATTAAGGAGGATGTGCTGCCAATGTTACCAAATATATTGGCCAAGATGTCTTAGAAACTGAAAATGCAGTCATATTAATATCATCAGTATTAAACGACATTCAGTCTGTTAGTGGTCATATACAGTATATCTAGATACACACCGACCAGATATAAAACTACCTGCCTCATGTCCACCTGTCATGTCTCCCTAAGTTCCATGGATCAGATCCTGCTTCTGCCAAACTGCCACTGTTGGGTCCCTAAGCAATATCCTTAACCCACAATATCTTTGGTTGTACAACTGCATCGACTGTAAGTCACTGTGGAGAAGCGCACCTGCTAAATTATGAAAATGTTAATGTTCTGCCATCCAGACTCTAAAGGAACTCCACAAGACCACTGAAGGTGTCTGGCAGCAAGATGTTGACGACAGATCATTTAAGACCTGAAAGGCGGGGTTGTCCAGCACATCCCACAGATGATTGATTGAGATCTGAGGGATTTGGAGACCAACATAATACCTGGAACTCTTTGTCATGTTCCTCATACCAGTTTGGCATGTGGCAGGGTGCATTACTTGGTCAGCAGAAATGTTTAGGTGGTTATGTGAAAAGTAACATCGACATGAACAAGAGAACTCAAGGTTTCCCAGCAGAACATTGTCCAGTGCATCAAACTCTCAACATTATTTACTTAACCTATCAGTGCTTTTAAAGTTACGACTAGTACGTGTATAGTGTTTGTGTGTGTCTGTACATTGTCCTGCTATATTTGTGAGGACCAAATGCCCCTACAAACAGTTTTTGGCTGCCTTTTTACAAAAGCCAAAATACATTCTTTAGGTTTCTGAGGTTAGGATTGGGAGTAGGGGTAGGTTTAGAACTAATTAGCTACAATAAGGTGTATTGTCAATCATGTCAATGAAAGTCCTCACAAGAATAGCAAAAAAAGCATATATATGCACTGCACGTGTGTGTGTGTGTGTGTGTGTGTGTGTGTGTGTGTGTGTGTGTGTGTGTGTGTGTGCAATTTGAGTTTGATTGGTCAAAACCCCACTCATAACTATGGAACTAATTAGCTCAATTGTTCTGGAACAGACTCTCTGTACTAAGTAATGCAAAATACTGTATGTATTTATCTCTTTTCAAATCACTGAAGTCCCATATGGCCTGAATCAGTGCCTCCTAGACCAAACTGAGTAACATATACAGACAGAATATAAAGTTTCTCATGATACATTCCAGTGCTTAAATCCTCAACACACTTGCGGGCAAATACTCATTTCGAGCAGTTTAGTTGAATAGAGAGCCCAGACTACACAGATGTGCCATTTTAGTTGACAATGCCAGTGATATTCGTAATATCAAATGAATTAAACATATTATTTAGTTGACCCTATACCACCTATATATCACAATATACCATATCTAGTTTGAGTATACTTTAGGAGGAAAGAAGATATTCAAAGTATTTAATTGTAGCAACCATATGGGCACAGTGGCTTAGTGGACAGCATTGTGGCCTCACATTGAGATGGTCCTGTGTGTTAGATTAATTACCATTTGTCCATGCGAGTTATATTAATTGGTGTATATAAAGTTTCTGTAGAGGTACTGAAGTACAATCCATCTGACTGCTAGGTAGGAAACATACTGCTTAAGAAAATTAGGGGATACTTCAAAATGAAATATCCCATAGTAAAATATCCCTTTTGTGAGTAGTGTACTAAAGAGCAAGTCACAGGGATGCATGTTAGTTAATGAAGGGTGTGAAAACAAGTCTCTGATTTGATAATATGTAGGGTTTTAAGATATTACAATTATGCAGTGCCGAAATTATGGGATATTTCATTAGGGGATATTTTTGAGCAGTATATATTACTGATATTCCAGGACGAGTGTAAGGCTGGAATTGGATGCTGTACCTTCTTTTCAGTGGTTTCTCTCTGTGGTTTAGAAACTTTCTCATATGTCATTTTATGTAACAATGGCAAAGACATCAGAAAGAGACATTTTTGCTTTGGATAGCATCCAGATTTGGATTTGCAATCATCATATAAAGAGCTTTGTGGTACCACTTTAATTGATCAAACAAATTAGCCATGCCGACTCATGTTGTGGCAACACCTGGCCCTTTTTTAAGATCATCCTTTTTGTAGACAAAATAATTTACTTTTTGAAACCATAATCACTCATTTAGCTGTTGATCAAGAATGACTGTGCACACCGAAACCACATATCACTCACAACAATAAAGCAAGAAAATCAGTGTATCGAAGACCGAATAGTATACAAGATATTTGGAGATATTGACATTTACATTATTTAGCAGACGTCCTTATCCAGAGCAACATAGAAGATAGATATGTCATGGAAGTAGCAGCATGTTCATTTGCCTTAACTTACACAGCATGTCCTAAAAAATAAATAAATTGTGACAATGTGATAAAAAGATCATGATGGTGACGCTGGAACAATATATCGCTCATTCATTTAATCTCTTTCTTATCCGCTTGATCCTGGACAGGGTCATGGGAGAGCTGGTTCCTAGGCTGCAGCATAGGGCACAAGGCAGAAACAACCCTAGACAGGGCTCCGATCCATTGTAAAGCACTCAAACGCCCTCACACACAAGCGCACTAGGGGCACTTTAGGGACACCAGTTAACCTAGCATGCATGTCTCTGCACTGTGTGTGTGGGGGGGGGAAGTACCCAGAGTAAACCTATTTGTACTTGGGGAGCACATACAAACTCCACACAGAAAGAACCCATACCACACCACTTTGGAATTGAGCCCATGACCTGCTCACTTTGAACAGACAGTGCTACCCACCAAGCCACCGTGCTACCTATGATATATGGTGCAGCCCTAATTAATATTAATATTTCTGTAATAACACAGACAGTATATAGAGCTGTTGTCAACACTAAGGGAAATACAGATTAGAACCAGCGGCAATCTACAAGGACAACATTTGTGGAATGCTTCTCAATACAAACTCTTATGGAGGCAGTTGTCAGTAATTTCTGCAAGAACAGAATAGCTGAGAATCGTACAGTTTTATAAAAAAAAGAAACACTACCGCTATAAACAGTACAATAACTTTGTAAGTTAGTACAATTTAGTATTTAGTTTAGTTTAGTTTAGTATTTACAATTGAATATTTATTCTAAATAATGTTTAAATATTATGAATAATATGATCTTAAACACCAGCTGACAACCAATGATTTAACCGAACACTGTTCATGTTCCTGTAGTAGTGTAATATGACAAAACTTTGAGCAGTAGCATACATTAAACTATTATTATGAGCTATTTGGTAGCATCTCTGCTGGCTCTGTGCTAAGTGGCAGCTGCTGGAACGACAGTTTTTGAGGGCCTAGGTTCACATTTTGTCATGTTGCAACATTATGGTTAGATAATACGTTTACACTACCCTGCAGTGGACTGGGATGGGATTCATTAGTGTGTAAACACAAGCAGCATGTATTTATCTGTTCTGCATGAGCCAGTATATATGCTCTTAAAAGTCAGAAAGTCATATTGATCAAAAAGAATAAACTACATTTCTTTAATGTCTAATGCATAACACTAGTTTGGATATTTACAGAACTTTTCAAAAGAAATTGTGCAGTAAGAGAGTGTGTGTCGTTTATGTTATTCATTTCCATTTTATTAATCTCTTCATCTCTAAGTTATGCAAATATAAAAATGTCTGCGTGGGTATGGAATGTGAACGCAAATGGAGAACCAGCAGACTTTTGGCTCCATTCGAATGTCTGAGTGCCCTGCAGGATTTTGTCTTGTCAGGGTAGTCTCATTTACACACATTGCTATAGTCAGAAAATTCTCCAGGTTAGGCATATGGAACTATTAGGAGACTTAAATTTAATTTATATTATATCTTAAGGAAATGCATATCCAACGCCATAAGGCCTTAAGCAAAGAGCTGCATACCTCATGCTTACATACCTATCCTTTCTGCTTTCAACTCGAGAGCATAATTCCTCAACAGAGTTGATTGTGAAGATCAACAATTGCTCTTTGGCATGGCTTCTGAAGCATGCTGTGTCGCACTACATCACCAAAAACCTGCAGTGGGATTTTAGAGAGACTCCAGGCAACATGCAGCATTAGAACAATTCCAACTTCATGATCATTTCAATCTGTGCTATCACAAGGTGGAATGAGATAATCAAATCAGAGTCATCAAGCATTGTTGACTATACTAAACAGTCCGTGAGACTATTCTAAGAAGAACTTTCATTGCTCATATATTCAGCTCACAGCTCCAAAGGCCCTGGTTCAAGTAGCACCCTGGCTGCTGCCTGTGTGGTGTCTGCATGTTTTACCGTGTCTGTGTGGATTGTCTACGGGTACTGCAGTCATGCCCTGCGATGGACTGGCACCCTGTCTAATGGTTGTTCCCGTCTTGCTCACCATCTAGCGGGTGTTTCATTTCGAATTGGCATTGACGTTCATTGTAGTACTTGTTTTAAGGCTTCATCATGAAACTGGAGCGCCATCATGTGGCTGTACTGGTAATAACTCTTAATAACTTGCTATTTTAGACTTTTAGACTATTTTAGACTAGAACTACTCATTGCTTCTGACAATAATTATTAGAATGTAACCTACTTCTAGACCCGGCCCGGGTCATCAAATTATAGGCTGTTGGACACATAAAGTGGGCTCCTAAGTAGCTATTTTTAATGGTGTACGTATTTTTCTACAACATTTCATAACTGTAAGAGCAAGACTTTCTACGAAATAATTGGTTCATTTTTAATCCTTGCCATCTGTGAAAATGACTTTCGCAGTTTGTTACAGGCAATGTCAAAGAAATTCTTTGCGAAAAGTTGACTGCAGTCCATGTTTTAGCAGCAACAGCTGCATCATTTTCATACCTGTCAATTTTTGGATTTAAAAATAAGGGAATTTTTCCCTCGCGCGCTTCGAGCCGTTCCACCAGCCCAACCGAAGTTCAGTATCCCTTGCATTTTAAGACAGGTTTACAGGAAATCTAAAATAACCACATGTGAACCACTTACAAACTACAATTAGATGATCAGAATCTGATAGGCCTACCTTTGTTGACATTGAAATGCTGTGGACATTCCTACATCTCCCTGTTCCAGGTTTGTTCCCGCTGTCCGCACTAACCTCGCGAGAACTGCCACTTACAGCAGCCTTAGCGAGGTCAGTGATACTTCAGTTTGGAGAGGCACAGGAATGTTTGTTTTTTTTTTCTTTATTATTTTATATAATACGGGGAATTTACGGGAAAATACTAAGGACGGCGGGAAGAGGGATAAAAAACGGTAGTTTCTCGGCCAAAACGGGAGAATTGACAGGTAGAATCAGAGGTAGGTATTGTGGCAGACTTGTCATTCCCACTCTGTCCGAAAAGATCTGAACTGAATTACTTCATTTGCAAAGTGGTGATCTAAATACGTTTGTTCGGCTGAAATGTATTATTATAGGCCAAGCAAATTCTGTCAACCTCTTAGTTATCTTATACTCGTATATTACCACATTTTACTAATCATGTTGCTTTATTTTATGTAATTTAACACGAGTTAGGCATCTAACCTAAAAAGGCGAGTACCAATTGTGTTAAAGTTGCACAAGTGGGCCCCCTAGTGGCCTGAATTTATTTGCACGTGCCATACAACCCATGGGATAGCCCAGGTTTGCCTACCTACCTATCTACCTAGTATTGCCATTTTTATTCACAGCAAATATTTATAGAACTAACAACTTTCCAGCAATGGTCTCAGTCTTAATTGAAAGCTGATTAATTTGTTAAACCGGTTGATTCCCATACTGCTCTGCTGATCAACTTAAAGAACTAAAGTTTTAAACGATGTTTTCTCTGTGCTCTGCAGGTTTGTTCAGTTGAATGGAGAGCCGCTGGCCATGGTAGACAGTGACACTTTCCCAGAATTGAAACCACAAACACTCAGAGCAGGACGAACAATAGCCATGCCACCTGTTTCCATCGGCTTCTACGTTATCAAGAATATCAATGCCTATGCCTGTCGCAGATAATACACATTCACTGAGCTAAGACAGTCAGAGGCAATGCACCAACCTGGACCCCTATGCATTCTCACCAATAAAAAAAACATGGAAGGTCACGACCCTTCGTGTAAGCAAGGCTTGCACTGATTCTCTTTCAACAACATCAAACTTTTTGTTCTGAAAAACTAACTCTGTGTATGAACAGGTTTTCCATGCATTTTCCCTTCCAGCTAAGACTGCCACATTCCTATGGTTTGTATTTTTCTTGTTTTTTTGAGGAATGTCATGGAGAGACTTAATCAATCCAGTGTTTTGGGTTTGTTTGGTCTAGATGTTTTAGTCTCAGTGGAATGCTGGTCATCCTTAAAGAAAATCTAATAAGAACTTGAGAAAAGCAACCCAGACTGGGAACACTTGTTAATGCAAGGGATGGAATTGAGGTTTGGTGTAGTAGACAAAAACAGGGTTCACTCAGGACTAACCATGAGCAAAGGAATGCTCTCAGAATGCCCACTATCTAAATGTGTGTCAATATTAAAATACGTTTGTTCATATTTTAATACATTGTTTTTTGGAGGAGGTTAGTATTGTTTACATTCATTCCATGCAATATAGTTTGTAAAAGAGTCCATAGCTCAACATGAGTAAGAATATCATTTAATACGAGCGATCTAATACATTTTAAGATTTTTATGTTATGTCCTTCCAACAAATCCCACGTCCTCTTTTAAACACATGCAAACAGAATTTTACATATACTATTAGGATAAAAGTATTGGGGAACACCTCTTTTCTGGTGTTTCATTCAGTCCCATAAAATGTTAAAGTATTAAATCAAGCACCTAGCCATGAAATAAAGAGCTCACTGAATGTACTGTAACATGATGCCGCCATTGCAACACGTCAGTTTATAAAATGTCTTGCCTCCTATATATTCCACAATCATCTGTAAATGGTATTTAAAACGTGCAAATGTTTTTGAGCCACTGCAACTCAGCCACAAAGGGACAGAGCACATAAAGTTACAGAGCAGAGTCACTGGGTGCTTCACTGCACAGTCACCCGGCACTCTGCTGACTCAACTTTTCTGTTCTAGCATGACTGTGCCCCAGTGCAAAAAACATGGTCCATAAAGGCATGGCTGGTGAGTTTGGTGTCAAGGAACTTGACTGGCCCACACAGAGCCCTTACCTCAACCCCATCAAACACCTAAACTAGAGCTGAGACTGTGAGGCAGGATCCAGTAATAAAGTCTGACCTCACAAAAATTCTTCTGGATGCATTAACAAAACATCCAACAGCCACAGCCCAAAATCCTTCAGAAAGCCTTCCCTGAAGATTGGAAGCTGTTAGAGCTGCAAAGTAGGGATCAAATCCATATTAACGATTTGGCATTAAGAATGGGATTTCATAAAACTCATGTAAGTGTAAAGTGTAGGTGTCCCAATACTTTTGTTCATAGAGTATACAGTAAATGTAATATATAAATGTATTTGTCACCAAACATAACACAAAGGGCTAAATCTCATTATTGATGATTATTGATGAACTGATTTTAACCAATATTCTACTATCTACTACATGGGGGAAATATAGTGTAGGGGTGTTATACATTTTATAGGCATCTAGAATTAGTACAAATGTGTATACATTATTTTAAAAATATTTATAGTTTTAAGACTGAATGCTCAGCTAACTATCTCCTGCACCCCCAGAAGGGTTCATCCCAGTTGGGATTCCACTGTTATATATTGTTTGAACAGATCTATAGTCAATCCTTTGTGCTGCTAGACAGTTGGTGAATAATAAACAAAAATATTCTTAACAGATATGAGCAATTTTTCTGTGTACATATGTTTGTCAGATTTTTAGGTGTGTGCTGTTTGTTCTTTACTATATTATTTATGGAAACATATTTATATATACGTTTTCCTAGAAGGAAAAAAATGACTGTTGTTTACTGTAAAGCATATGAAAGCTTTTAATTAAAACTAGTAAAGACTTACAGTTGCAATTGAAATGCAATTTCTTTTAACAAATATTGTAACAATTTTATAATTGGTCACAGACTAAATGGGAATTGTTTTGCTTCATTTAATCCATTTTTAAATAAATGGGCATGTGCTTTTTATTCAGTTATAACCTCTAGTTATTTACAGGGTGATATTTAAGTTGCATTTATAAGTAATTTTCTAGCACATAAGCAATTTTAGCACAGCCTGGTGTACTGCATTCACTTATAATTAGAGTGTTTGTCTCAAGTCAGTTTCAGTTCAAAAGCTGAAATTATTATTGACAGATGTCTTTATGAATGTGTTATTGGGTATCTGGAGTTGTTAATATTTTCTCATTTATCAGAGTGTTGTTTTATTGTGTGAACTGTGTTTGAACAATATAAAATGTATTTGCAATAATAAAAAGAATAATTATATGACTCTTATTCGTGTACATCTGCAGTGTGGTTCCATACTGTGGTAAAATCAGACCATCAATGTTTTACTGTGCCTCTGTGTTTCTTCACTGATAGGACAAGTACATATAAATATAGTCCACTGATAGACATAGTTAGTATTTTGCATTTAAAAGTAAAATATTTGATCTGTTTTTTATATTAATTCAATTTGCTGTACTACACAATTTCTTTTTGCAAAAATTACTGATAACATTAAACTGAGATGTCTCCTCAGTGGCCCATCATGAATGCCCTGCAATGGACAGACACTTTGTCCATGATTGGTTCTTACCTAAAACACTGAGCCTCACAGACTCCAGACCAATGCAACTCTCAAATGGATTACGCTGGTATGGAAAGTGAGTGAGTGATTACAATAAAATAATCCACAAATGAGAATTTTAGTAGTTAGAGTGACAATGACAAAAATTAGGACTTATAAATCTTTAGTGTAAATTGTTCACATTTAGCTTATCTTATATATATATATATATATATATATATATAGCTTCTGATCATTAGGTAATCTTGATGCTCACTTGATGCTCAGTTCTGGTGTACTATGTATTATAAGAACTGCTAATTTATTTTTGTGTAGTACAACCATATGATTTGCTTATAGAGGTTTCGCTAATTCACTTGATTATATCCACATGTAATACTTAATGGAGCACAGTGTCACTGCAAGGTAAGAAGATATAGGATGGGTATAGAAGGACTGGAAGAATCTACTGATTCATATCTTGGCTCAACCACTAAAGAATAATAGGAATTAATAGTGATAGAACGAGGATTTAGGAAAATTCAGTTTAAAGGAGCAGCTTGACTGAATGGGTGTCGTCATTGGAATTCCAGTCTAGCAGTGGGATGATACAAAAGCTACTTGGCCAGGGTTTACTGAGAGCAAGTATTAGTTCTATTAGGAGACAGTACAGCAGCCAAAAAATGTCAAAGATGTTCAGCTTTTAAGTAGCATGAAATGGACTTGAGGCTATGCTAAACTCTGTATTTGCCACCCCTACAAAAATTACACTTACATAACTCTTGAATCAAGTCTCAGGTTCTAAATAATTTTTTATGAAGGTGGCAGAATAGTATAAGTATTTACACAATTATCATCATGTTTGATTTCAGGAAACAAGTCTCTATTTCACACATGGTTCATCTTAAATAAGTCAACTAGGATTTTTTCTAAACAAATTCTAGATCATTCACACTTGGATTTGTTCGGTATCAAGCCAAAGAACTAACATTAACCAGAAGCACTTTTATGAGTAGATTTTGTCATTCAAAGATTGTTATCTACATTAAAACATGGGACATACTTCAAGTAACCACGATGAGTAAACATCAAGTTTAAAAATGAAAACATTCATCGTTTACAGAACAATATTGAAACTTCACAAGAAACTGGCGGGGGAATCAAGAAGAGCACATTTCCTTCATAGAACCATATGACACACAGACAGACCGCCCTTAGCAATAGGCCTCGAAAATTCTTTCTATTCATCTTGCCAGTGTTCATGCTTGAACAAAAAAGGATTTGTGTTGATCTCATATCTGGACAATTCTGACATTTTGTAACTTCAAAAGATATGAGGTCAGCACTTTCCAATATAAATTCTTTAATGATAGAATTTAGCATGTTGTCTATATCTAAATAGGCTGGTGTTACAATCAAAACTTCAGTCAATATATGTTCGCGTGACTGTGCCCTCGTAGCCATGCAAACTGTAATGCAATCCACTGTGAAAATGTTTATATTTTTGAATCCATTTGTAGTATGCATACATTGTACTCTCTCAATTGAGTATACTGAGTGGATTTCATGTTGTTTATACTATGTATACAGCAGTCTGCTTAAATAAGTCTAAGGAGAGTGCTGCATCTGAGGACTCAACAACATAAGAGAAACTCTTGATCGGCTATTTTGGCTTGTGTTATTCTATATGCTTTCAGGTAGTATCACTAATAGAAAAACTGGCACAATTTTTGGCAGAGACAGCCATACTTTCATTTGAAATGTTTTTTTTTATGATGGCATGTATACTAATAGGGATATCCTGACCATCCCAACCTTCCATACCTATCATTTCCATTCATTTTCTTATCTGCTTTTTCTTAGGGTTGTGGGAAAGCGAGTGTCCATACACTCACTTTCAAACACATTCACACAAAGGGCACTCGGGGAACCCTGGGACTGGGAACTGAGTACCTGGAGAAAACCCATGCAGACAAAGGGAGGACATGCAAATTCCACACAGGCAGAGCCCTTGGTCAGGATTGAACCAGGGAACCCAAAGCAGTGACGTGGCAGTGGTAACCACAGAAAGAGAAGTCACAGAAAGATTACAATTACGCAAATAAGATGCAAACTCAATTAACGTGATTGATTAGCAAAAGACTGGACAAGAGTACACACATTGACTGTTCAGAAGGGTGTATGCCAAAACACACTGACAGTGGCGCAGGATTAGATTGTCCAGGATCCTCTTTGTATTTAGTTTGAAATATTTAAATATTTTTGTGATCACTATATACAAGTTTTTAAAAAATAGGGGATACTACAGATTGAAATATCCCATATATATATGGGATATTTTGTTATTGAATATTACTGAATATTTTACATCTGTTTGTTTGAAAAAGCAAATTTTAATTATCATTATCATAACAAAGGCACTACTCATCACCTGCCCTAAATAATCCCAAAAGTGAAACATGGTGGTGGCAGCATCATGCTATGGGGGTGTTTTTCAGCTGCAGGGACAGGACGACAGGATGCAATTGAAGGAAAGATGAATGTGGACAAGTACAGACATATCCTGGAAGAAAACCTCTTCCAAAGTGCTCAGGACCTCAGACTGGGCCGAAGGTTCACCATTCAACACGACACTGACCCTAAGCACACAGCTAAAATACCAACGGTGTGGCTTCAGAACAATTATGTGACCATTCTTGACTGTCCCAGCCAGAGCCCTGACCTAAACCCAATTGAGCATCTCTG
>JAUZST010014466.1:0-10602 GCA_034779995.1 Parotocinclus haroldoi
TGTGTGTGTGTGTGTGTGTGTGTGTGTGTGTGTGTGTGTGTGTGTGTGTGTGTGTCTGTGTGTCTGTGTGTGTGTGTACTTGTATAAAGGCCGTACTTGACTTACCTCGGCGCTGAACCGATCCTCTTGCTCCTCGTGCCCCTCCTGCTGTTCTCGTGCGGAACATCTCGTGCTGCAGTTGAGGTGCATCCATAAGAGCGCTGCACAGGCCAGTCCACGGATCCGCTGCTCAGGACCCGCTGCAGTCTTCATGATCGGACCGGATCTGATCTGGATCCTAAATTAAGGGAGCGGGATGGAGGAATGAGAGCAGGGCGCGATGGAGGAACAGCATCCGCAGAGTGGAGGGAGGGAGGTTTAGCTCGCGCTTTAACCTCATCTCTGAATGATTGTGCTGATTAAAGCTCCGGCGGTGTGTGTTTAAACACAGCTTCCATGTTTTAATCCGACCTGCTCTGTCATGGCGATCACAGATCATCAGCTTCTCCCGATCCACCAGCAACAGCAGCAGCAACAGCAGCACCGTCCGAACATCTGCGCATGCGCTCTGACTCAATCTGTCAATTCATAAAGAGCTGAGCAGAGAGAGAAAAGCACAGGGAGGGAGCGGAGCTAAATTATCAACTGAAACTCAAAAGAAGAACTTTAGAGCGATAATTAAATCCACATTTCTATACTCCAGCGCGTATTTAATCACGTGCTAGGACTGCAGTCTGTGTAAGATTAAATTATCTAAAGAAAAAGCATGACTGCACACATCCACAGTTCAGTCTGAGTGGATCTGATTCATTCATAATTCTAACTGTAGGTTTAGAGACGCTTCCTTATTGCACTTCCTGTATTCTAAATCACTATTTCTGTAATATTTTCTATGTAAAGCAGTTTTTTTTATAATAACAACAACAAAAATAATAACACTTGTTGTTATTATTATTATTACTATTATTATCATGTTATGAATGCTACTCTTATTATTGTTGTTTTATTATGATGATGATGATTTATTATTATTATTATTATTATTATTAATGTTGTTATTATTGACAATGATAATAATTTTTAAGTTTTTCCCATTATATCGTCTTATTGGTGTTGTTATTTTTATTTGTTATTATTATTATTATTATTGTTATTATTATTATTGTTTTTTAAATTATTATTAATATGATTATTTTATGAATGCTGCTGTTATTATTATTATTCATAATAATAATAATAAAAATTCAAAAATAATAATAATAATGTTGTTGTTATTGTTGGATTATTGTTGTTGTTGTTGTTGTTGTTGTTGTTGTTGTTTTGCTGTTGCTGCTGTTATCAATCTTATTATTGACAGTAATAATGGTTTTTTTTCCATTATTTTGTTTTATTGGTGTTGGTATTTGCATTATCATTATTGATGCTGATGTTGATTTTTGTATTATTATTATTATGTTTGTTATTATTTTGTTGTTGCTATTGAATTATATGAATTCTAATATAATATTATTAGTTAATTCTCTCTTACTCTGATGTTCATCTCTCGTTTTATTAAACCTGTAAAATACCTAACACAAATTAATCCACAGTGGTGAAAATCTTACTCTAACGCTATCATCAGTAATAACAGAACATAATCAGGTGTTAGATGTACTGAATTAATAAAAATAATCCTTTAATAGGATCAGCCTCACCTTGTCTGCATCATTAGCTATCTACGCAGTCATACTCGGACTGAACACCAGGTGATACCATCACACTGCAAATAGACTTTTATTAGCTTGGCTTCTCACATTAAGGTGAACTTACTGGATCACACACGAACATGTCAGTAACTCGCTAGCGTCTCTACTGGCCTGACAAACTTCATATAGTGTGTGTGTGTGTGTGTGTGTGTGTGTGTGTGTGTGTGTGTGTGTGTGTGTGTGTGTGTGTGTGTGTGTGTGTGTGTTGTTTTTGCAAAATGGCCTCGTAAATGAGCAGCAGAATGTTCTAGTATCTCAATAAGAGGTCATTCTGATAAAAGCAGTAAAGGATCTGCTAATCAAACCCCAACAGAACTGGGTCCAGTCATACAGTAAACTTGTTTGTGTTTTGTCTTGTTATAAAATGCATTGGACGTCCCTGGAAAAGATGTCCCTTTAAAGACAGTTTATGCTGCTCTAAAATCTTAGACACAATAGATCTAAATTTTAAATTTAAAATCTTGTACTTCTTGTACTTTTCTGCATTAATGCTGCATCACAGAATGGCCTTTACCAAGGGTCCGGACATCCCCGTTTCCATGGTGATAGTCCAGCCTAGATGCCTCTGAGCCCAGAGAAGTGGACGGAGCTTCTGGACATGGTTAACATGAGTAATGTACAGTAAAGTTTTAAGTGGTATTTGTGAATGTAACTCTGTATTGTAGAGCTTGATAAAGCTTTGATAAAGTAATCCATTATCCGTTCCACTATGATGAATTGATTGTCATTGATTGTACATTGATTGTAAACAACTGGTGAAATAGCTCCTGTGCAATGACCTTTATTTCTTTAAGATTTTCCTGGATGCTGCTTTGGTACCAAATCAAAATGAAAAGACTAATGTCCCATCCAGATAGACACCAGTGCCCTAATGAACCTGCCTAGGAAAATGTGGAATAATAATAATAATAATAATAATAATAATATTTACACATTTTTCAAAATACTATTTTCTGTGTGCGTTTCACAGCATCCGGTTTGTTTTCCCATGCTGCTCTAAAGTGTAGCGCACACTGTGTGCCTTTATGGTTACACTGACAAATTTTCCTTGTTGGCTCTGTGTGTTGGAAATAATCAGTGATGAGTCATGTAGTGTGAACTCCACTAGCCTTAAGGATGATGAGCAGCTAGGGAAGGAAATGGAATGAGACCAAACACGAATAACCAGAATAAAGGCTGAAATGCTGTGCTGGGTTTTCAATCATGTGCCATCATACTGAAGAGCATATCGATTGAATGCCCCACCAAGTGTGTCAGAACTATTTTGGACACAGGGAGTGTGAAATACAGGACACAACCCTTCAAATCCAAGAAGTTATTACTTTTTAATTACACTATTTGTTATTAATGCATACTATATAAAGATCACAAAAAGTCTTAAAACAGTTCTGAGGAACGTCAGAGCCTGGTGAGTGATGCATGGCGTAAGAATCGTCTCCTGAAACCTGACACCTGACCCGCCACGCCTCATTTGTTATCCAGACAACAAGCTTGATTTCTCAAGAACTGTAACATTTTCTAAGAACATTTGAACTTCTTTTTTAATTTAGTAAACGACTCATTTTTCACAGGTACTGCCAAACATTCATCCTTAAGAGGAACTAAGGTTTTTTTTTTTTGTTTGTTTTTTGCTGATCGCTCCAGGGCTTTTGGGTAAATTATGATCTGTATCCTTGCTGAAAGACTTGTGTGGATTTCTCAAGCTTCTCTGAGAGCAAATTATTTGTTTTCTAATGAGCTTGGAAGCCATGGTGACATACAAGCTCTGACAAGTGCGTCCTGGCAGTAATGTGTTGAGAAATTACGTCTGAAAAGAGGAATGGAGGGAAACAGAATCTGCCTTTATCTGTAAACATTTGCTGTTATGATACGAATAAAAATACATTTCAGATTATCACCATGTTAATGTTTACAAACAATGTTCAAAAATGTACAAAAAATGTTGAAAGGGTTTTCGAAATTTCTCCCTGTATGATTCAGAATCTGGAGGAATTTCAATCCTAAAAAGCCTAAACTGAAGAGGGGTGATCTCTCTCTGCTCCCTCACATGGCACTGCATCATGAATCGTCATTCATTAATATCTGATAGAAGCACATGGATAAGGGATTACTTTATCAAACCTTTATCAAGGGATACAGAGTTACATTAATAAATGCCACTTAAAACTTTACTGTTCAAAAAAAGAAGCCTCATGTTAACTACGTTCTAGGATGAAATTATTTTCCTTGTGTCATTTATCTGTTTTATGAGGCGTTTTTTCCAAAGTGTAATCCTGAGTCATCTGTGATTTTCAGTTCAGAACGCGTTCATCTGCGGTAAATGTTTGTACATCTGACGGCCTTATTACGTAAGGACTCATTTATGCTCGGTTCTCAATTTGTCTCACCCCTCATCTTCAGGACCACCCCCTGTCTACGCAGGATGTCCGTAATGGAAAGCAATTACGACGTGTCATATTTATTTGTCACACATCTGCCTTTGTATCTCTGTCCAAACCGACAATAGCCCGAAGAAGAACAGCTGGTTTGGAATGGTGTGGAGCGTTCCAATCCTCATCCTCTTCCTATTTCAAGCCAATGATTTATTTTTCTCTGGATAAGACAGTCCTACTGCTCACATAATGAGCTTAAGGAGGTTAGTGAGACCTAATGAGATCTAAAGCTCTGTCAGATCTGAGATCTGCACGGGATACTGGATGGTGGTGGACCTTTAGTTAAGCTGCTGTACCACTGACAACAACGAAGTTCAGGTCCTAACAATGTTTGCTTCATAAAGAACGAGTTCTAAACAATTAGAACAAACCATAATTGTAAATAAACGTTTGTTTGAACTTTGCAGTCAGTCAGTGTGGCCACTTCAACATAGAATTAAAGGCAAGAGTTAAGAGCAGAAGTGAGTCATTCATGGTTGCCAGGTCCTCTTATGATAAGAGACGTTGGGCTTTTCTGTGAGTCGGTTGTACACCCTTGATTGGATCCACCTGTGATGAATTCACTGGATTGGACTTGATTTGGAAAGACACACCTCTGTCTATAATGTCTCACTGCTAAATATGCAGATCAGAGCAAAAACCAGGCCGTGAAGAGGAAAGAACTGCCTGTAGAGCTCTGAGATGGGATTGTGTGGAGCCACAGGTCTGGAGAAGAGCTACAAAAACCTAAAATATCCAAAGAGAAATTTCCAAAATTTCTTCCATTTTTAAATGGAAAAAAATCTCTTCCTAGTGCTGGGGAGAAGAGCCTTCGTAAGAGAGGTGATCAAGAACCCAATGTCTATTGCAGAAGATCAACCATCACTGCAGCACTCCAACAATCTGGGCTTTATGGCAGAGCTCCCAGACAGAAGAATCATGATCTACTCAATCTACTCATGAAAAAAAGACTTTGAGAAACAAGATTATCCGAATAGATTGAAGCACAAAGCATAAAGACTACAAAAATGTATACGTCTGTTTTTTTCTGTCAAGATGGGATGCTCAGTGTACATTAATGAGAAATAAAATAAACTTTTTTTAAAGGGGTCTGAATAGCTTCCGAAGATTAAAGATGAAGATTTTCTGAAGTTTTGGTCGTTTCAATCGCTCATCAATCCCTCGTGTGCTCAGTGGATTCAGTGCATTTTGTATCGTTTGCACATAGTTTTCTTGTAAAATCCCTTTTAGATTTACATTACAGTAGCATAAATAGACTATATAACTGTGGTACTGTAATGTATTATATTATGCATACCTGTATTAAAGATAAATAGAGTAAGGAACCAGCATTAGGCTCTAATAAGGAAGTGTTTGTGCATGATTCATGGACGTTGCCGTCCTGGTTTAGTGCATACACACCTCCTAGATATATGAACCAGTGCCAATGACCCAATCACAAATATCCTGTTATGCAATACCTTAAAAATGCTAAATGGCTGATTGAATGTGTGATTCATATGCAGGAATGCAGCCATAAACCCGCCATTTCTGGAATAAACCCAATGGAGAGAACGTAACGGAGTTTACTTTCTTTTCTAGGAGCCTTGATTTCTTGCAAGTGTTTCAATAAAATTCATTTCAAGTCAGATTTATTTCTATAGTTCGTCTTACAATGAAGCATTGTCTCAAAGCAGCTTTATAATATTATATTATCTTGTTATTCCAATCACAATTTGAGCAAGCCCACGGTGACAGTGGCAAGGAAAATCCCTAAACGTTATAAGGAAGACACATTTGAAGAACTGAGAGTCAAAAATGTGTGGTACCACGTGTAGTCTAGAAATAGTGACCACAGAATCATCTTCCGAACTGCCAGCTTTGTTAGTTAGTTACTTAGCAACCATTTGCTAAAAGTAAGTAAACAATACCTGGTTAGGTTAGCTGCTGCCTGAATAATTACACATGTACAGCAGTTTCACCCTTAGAAAAGGGTCGGAATGGACTCATCATAGATTTGGACGCCTCTTGGTGACCAAGTGGTTCCTAATTCAGCAATAATGTCATGTCCTCCCTATATTTGTAACCTCAGTTGTTTGTCCTGAAGCAGCCGATGTAAATCCTTTTCTGGTTCACAGACCATCCAGCTGGTGGCGTGAAATCCAAGCATCAAGCCTTCTGTATAAGTTAATAGCGTTATAACTTAATCCACATCACATAAATAAATGGCCTGGACTCAAAGCAAGGAAGATCAGGTGTTTTTAGTATGGAGAATAGTTATAAGTGTTACTGTAATGTTGATTAGCAGGATAATGGGATGGAGATAAGTTAGCATGCCCAGATGGCTCATTTGATGCTGCTCTTGACCCCTGCTGACTCTGCCTTTGAATGGAATGGATGGAGGGTGTGTGTCTTTTTTTCTTGTACTGCTTTGTGGTTGTGTGTATGTTTGCTTATCCATAAATAGCTTAATCCATAAACAAAACAATGCACCCACCTTTGAAAGGTGGAGACAGCAGCCAGGACAGAGCCGATACTGTTAGAAATAAGATGCAATAAGATATTTGTTTCCCAAACTGTCTAAACTGTTGAGTAAAACTAGCACATCCGGAAAGCAAAGTGATAAATAACTGAGGGAAAACATCCCAAGATCCCCACCAACTCCTGAAATTAACTGGCATCCGCCTTTGTTCCTGCACCTCATGAAGCAGCCCATGTATTTTTATATGTGCTATGGTGTTGCTTTGTGGTTGCTATGGTGTCTCAGATGGTAGCTATGGTATTGCTATACGCTTACTACTTGGTTGGTATAACATGCTATGTGGTTTCCATGGTGTTGCAAGGTGGTTGCTATGGTTTCCCAGGTGGTTGCTATGGTGTGCCAAGTGGTATGTATGGTGTTGCTCTGGTATTCCACATGGTTGCTATGGTGTGCTATGTGGTTGCTATGGTGTTACTAGGTGGTTGCTAGGGTGTCTCTATGAATATTTTTATTTTTAAACATACAGCTGAGTGTCACTATCTCTTGGAACGGTGGCATCTTTAACTAAATAAAAAAAGAATTGACTAAATCAAAAGTAAAGTGCTCCTATAAAGTTATTGTTAAATAAATTGTGTTGCTTTTATTTAATTATCTTAGGCTTAGCAGTGGTTTTAAAATCAGGCTGATGAATATCTGAATTAGCCAAATGAGAATGTATTGTTAAAGCTGTCTATAAAATAGTCCTTCAGTTAAGGGACTTTTATAGATGAAATAAGATGTTATAATATTAAATTAAATAAGATGTTGTAATAACCTGATAAAAAATTGACTAGAAGTAGACTGTTAGACAGTTAAAGGATGGTGCTGGACGAACTGGGCACAACAACCATGGCATGCTGGCATATCATCATCTGCCCTGCTGCCCCGTTTAATGAGGCTGTACCGTCATAAATTCTTTTTAGTCACACTGGCACAAAACATAACATAAGGATTAAACGTAATCGGAAGGCACATATGGGTCTCATTTAATCTGCAGCTTTTATGAGAATCCTAATCCATCTGTAAATTCTTTAATCTTTTATACAGTGGAAAATACGCAGAACCTTTTGGCCCAGCGTCCACAACAATGAGTGCTCTGCTTCCAGTGTAAACTTAAGCGTTACGAGGCTACGCTGTGTTTCCCAGCTTAGGATATACGGAGTGAGACACATTTTAAATTCTTATTTATCGTTATTTCTTTTGTTTTTTAAAACAGAAGCAGCTTTATGTAGAGAATGCTATATATTTTAAGGGTCTTCACTTGAAAAGCTTTTAAACTTCATAACTGAAATTACAAACCGGATTCCAAAAAAGTTGGGACACTAAACAAATTGTGAATAAAAACTGAACGCAATGATGCGGAGGGGCCAACATCTAATATTTTATTATTTTAAACTGAGAGAATGCATCATTTAAGGGAAACATATGTTGTTTCCAAATTTCATGGCGTCAACAAATCCCAAAAAAGTTGGGACAAGGCCATTTTTACCACTGTGTGGCATCCCCCCTTCTTACAACACTCACCAGACGTCTCTGGACAGAGGAGACCAGTTTCTCAGTTTAGAAATAGGAATGCTCTCCTATTCGTGTCTAATACAGGCCTCTAACTGTTCAATCGTCGGCCTTCTTTGTCGCATCTTCCTCTTTACGAAGCGCCAAATGTTCTCTATAGGTGAAAGATCTGGACTGCAGGCTGGCCATTTCAGTACCCGGATCCTTCTCCTAGGTAGCCATGATGTTGTGATTGCTGCAGAATGTGGTCTTTATCTTGTTTTAAAATGCAGGGTCTTCCCTGAAAGAGATGACGTCTAAATTGGAGCATATGTTGTTCTAGAATTTTCTTTCTTAAGACACTTTTGTGAATCGGGTCCCTGGTTCAGACTGTTATTCCAGTAGAGATTCTGTGGAATGACCTGAAGAAATCACTAACATGTTAGACAGATCTAAAGTGATCAAAATGATGATGAAGATCATCAGATTTAAGCAATATCTAATGATGAAGGAACACTTTTTTTTCCTCATTTCTGAACCACTTCTATGATGGGCACTGCCACACACCTTTAATTAGGTGGGGTTACTCATGCGGTGGAGGCCTGGTGATGTAGGATAGTGAAAGCTGATTCTGAGCACTGATGCCATGTCCATGTTTCTCTCTCAGTTCTGAGCTAATCATCTGAGACAGAAGCTCAGTCTAATGCAATAACAGCTCGTACAGATGACTGGAGATGGACAATGGTCCAGCGCCGTGTCCCCACTCAGTCTGGCCCGAGACATTATCAGGATTTGTGTCTGGCTCGGATTGCGGGAATGGAGCTTTTGAGAATTAATGTGCACCATTACGGCGTTGGAGGATGTGGGACCCAAGCGCTTTTTATTATGACAGTGTGTCATGGCTTTATTAGAGCTGCTTGGTACGAGGAGTGACTGTCTGCTCACTAGTGTAAACAATTATCACATTCTGCAAAGTGCTCTAAAACACAAAGCCTAACATAAAAGCTTCTGTGGTCATTTTCCATAAACCAGTGTGAGATGATCTGAGATTTGGGACATGGTGCTGTAATTATCCATCACAACATGGTGCACTGTGGGTATAAAAGGGGTGCATATGGTCAGAAACAGTACTCAGCTAGTCGGTGAGGCTTAAATGATACTCCATTGGTTTTAAGGGGTCCAATGAATGCCATGAAAATCCCCCTCCCCCACAGCAGCATCTATTTACCTGTACATGAAATGTTGCTCATAGAAAGATTGGAATGGATTTCGATTTTTCTCCCTGTACAGAGCATAATATCATCAAACGATTCAGAATTTGAGAGTAATTTCAACCTTAAGAAGCCTAAACTGAAGAGGGGTGATCCCTCTCCGCTCCCTCAGACGGCACTGCACCACAACTGTCATTCATCGAAAACTGATAGAAGCACATGGATAAGGGATTACTTTATCAAACCTTTATCAACCTCTAAATACAGAGTTACATTCACAAATACCACTTAAAATCTTACTGTGCAAAAAAGTGGAGAAAAATGCAGGACTTAATTTTTAGAAAACAAAAAAATTGAAGTATCTTAGGTTCATAGCAGATTCTCTTACAGTTGATGGAAACTCACAGGGAACGAAACAAACAAATGAAAACCAAATGTTCTGAGCTGCCACAATCCCTATTCACTCACACAAAACACAGGATTGCAGGCATTAAAGAAACCTTAAGGAGCAGAATCTGAACACTTCAGTGTGTCCTAAATGGGAAACTCCCCACACTTCCCAGAGCTACTACTGGGGCAAAACGGTGTCTTTTCTAAACTTCTGCCCTTTAATGCAATTCTCTTTGCTATATATCTTCTCTCCTTTTTGACGTCAGAACACCAAGGAAGCCAAAAAATCTGGGCTCAGTCTCATACCGAACTCTGTTAGATACCTAAGTGCACTACCTAGGGCTCCCGTATAATGCGCCTTTAAGCACAGCAGGCTTGGAGAGGGAGCAGGGAGGAACTTGGGACCGAGCCGGAGGGAGTGAACGCTTGGTTCTCACGCTGAGTGCAGGACTGAGAGTTACGGACAGGGAGAAAGGAGGAGCTGTCAAAAGTTTGCCGTCGGGAAAAGAAGGCTGGTTCTACAAGAAGCACCAAAACTTCGCAGAGACACGGCGTTCCGGGCATGGACTAACTAAAAGAGGGACAACCTGAGCCCAGGAACAGTTCTGGAAAAAAAAAAACAACAAACAAAAAGACGAAATGGAGAGGTTAATCAGGAACGGATTCCTTCTTTTATTACTGACCTGTTGGAGCTTCTGCGCGATGCCGGAAAAGAAAGGTAAGAACAGAAAGAACTTTACTATAGAGAGGTACACACACACACACACACACACACACACACACACACACACACACACACACACACACACACACGCACACGCACACGCGCACGCGCACACGCACACACACACACA
>JAUZST010014467.1:0-10602 GCA_034779995.1 Parotocinclus haroldoi
CCTCCCTCAGTGAGAGAGTACAGAGACTGCAGGTGCTGAGGGGGAGGAAGTGATACAGCACAATCATACACACTATAGTTCATCTTTATTACCCCTGTTTTATCGTCACTTCATTCATTTCCAGTTAAATTTCACATGATTATCCAACACTGTTACTAACCTGTAAATCCTTAAACGATGTCATTCTGCAGTATTTAAGAAAGATTTTCATCCATTATGATCCATCACATTCATTTCCATGAAAGAGTGCAGCTTTAATATTAGAACCTAAAGACCTGAATCTCAGACACTTCACCTTTACACCACCAGAGGGACCCATCACTAAGTTCTATAGACATTTCCTTAACATGTATTTTATAAGCACTTTGTACCTTCTACTGTTCTGAAAGCTTGGTGACATCACATAATCAAAATCTGAATCAAATTAATACATATTCTACGTATAAAAGAGTGGACAATGTAGTTCCCTGCTGTACCTTTGTAGAAGGGAAGCCCCAGAGCATTTTCTATATCCGTACGGCTGAAAGATATTTTACTAATAAATCATCAAGGAATTATTTTTATTTTTACATTTTGTACAGCATACATCATTCAAATAATTTCAAACCCTTAATCTGACCAGCCTTTGTCACACCGACACACGGCTCAGCGGACCACACCCACGTACACGCACGCTCACCCTCGCCGGCTTATTAACTCTCACACCTGGTCCTTATCACGACTCATAATCACACCCTATTTCTACCCCTCACTCACACACCATCACCACAAAGTCTCGTTGGTTTCTCCGAGTTCTGAGCGTTTATCTGTGTTTCTCTATCCACTACGTTACCGACCTGTTTCCGTGTTTTGACCCTCGCATTCGCTTTCGCCCTCCTGTTCCTGTTTGTGATCTGCTCTTGCCGACCTTTTGCGTGTTTGACTACGATTTTGCCTGCCATTTGGAGAATAAAGGCTTTGGACTCCATCCTTGTTTGGAAGTTGTGACGGAAGACTTCGCCTTTGACTTCGCATGGAGGCAGCAGCTGCACCCGAGGTACCGCCCGCGGACCCCATCGTTGAGCTCCGTCAGCAGGCATCCGAGATTACTAAAGCGTTACGACAAGTAATGGCTGACCAGCAAAACCTGAACAACATGGTCCCGACGGTACGCTCTCTCTCTACCCGTGTATCCCAGCTTGCGGTTGCAGGGCTAGCCCCGCCCTCCCCAGCGGCCATTTCACTTCCTCCCAGCCCACCTCAGCCTACCATGCCCCCATCCACCTATAGGATCTCCCTACCTGAGAAGTATGGTGGCGATCCAGACCGTCGCCAGAGATTTCTCTTACAAGTAGAGATGTACTTTACACACTCACTGCCAGAGACAGATGAAGCCCGCATTGCTCTCGTTATCTACCTGTTAACAGGACCTGCTCTAGATTGGGAAACCGCCTTCTGGCTCCAGGAGGGTGAGGAGTCGAAGGACTACCGCTGCTTCATCAGGGCCTTCCGGGCGGTCTTACAGCACCCATGTGGCGGCCTTTCTGCCTCAGAACAACTCCTGAAGCTACGCCAAGGCTCTGGTACTACGGCGGATTTTGCCATCCGCTTTCGCACCTTGACGGCCCAGAACGGCTGGAACGAAGCGGCCCTTAAACCCACCTTCTGCCGAGGCCTCCGGGACGATATCCAGCAGGAGCTGGCTGGTCGGAATGTGGATCTGTCCTTAGATTAACTAATTGAGCTCGCCATTAAGTTAGACCAACTATTGAGCTCACGCCCACCCAATCGTCGATGGCAGATTCCAAGGACCTCCAGCCCCTCTCCCGAGCCTATGGAGGTCGCAAGGACCCATTAGTCAACGTCGGAGCACAACGTCGGAGCACACTGGGTCTGTGTGTCTGTGTATGTATTGTGGCTCGGGACGGGGCATGCAGACGGGACTGCGACCTGGCGCCGCCGCTCAGGACCTCCTCTACTCGCACTGGGTCTTCCACTAACGCCCCCTGGTGAGTACACCGTATGTTCGCGCTTCGTTCACATTACCGGTGACACTGCTCCTCCCTAAACTAAACTTGATCTCAGAAACGCATGCAATCTGATTCGGATCAAGGAGGGGGATGAGTGGAACACCGCCTTCAGCACCAGCAAGGAACACTACAAATACCTCGTGATGCCTTTCAGGCTAGCCAATGCCTCGGCCGTCTTCCAGGCATTTATGAATGACGTGCTCAGGGACATGCTGGGGCGTTTCGTAACAGTTTACCTGGACGACATCTTGGTCTACTCCCCTGACCTTTCGACACACATCTCACAGGTACGACAGGTTCTGCAAAGGCTCTGGGATAACCAGCTCAAGGTAAAGGCAGAGAAGTGCTGTTCCCACACGCAGTCGGTGACCTACCTGGGTTACGTTATCTCTACCGTCGGGATCGCCATGGATGATACCAAGGTCTCCGCTGTTCTTTCCTGGCCCCGTCCCCGGTCCCTAAAGAGGTCCTGGGATTTGCCAATTTTTATCGTCGATTCATTCGGAACTCTAGCTGGATCGTGGCTCCCCTCTCGGCCCTCCTTCGAGGAAATCCACACATACTCCATTGGCCCTCGGTGGCGGAAAAAGCCTTTCTAGACCTAAAGAAAGCCTTCACTCAGGTACTGGGACACCCAGACCCCACTAGCCCTTTTATTGTTTAGGTGGATGCATCCGCCGTCGTCGTAGGGAAGGTTCTCTCACAACGACTTGGCGAACCTCCCAAGCTACACCCTGTGGCTTTCCTGTCTCACAATCTCACCCCGGCGTTACACAACTACAATGTGGGGGATCGTGAGCTCCTGGCCATAAAGCTGGCATTGCAGGAGTGGAGCCATTGGCTAGAGGGAGCCCTGCACAGAGTGACAGTCTACACGGATCACAAGAACTTGGAGTATCTCAAGTCAGCCAAACGCCTCAGTCCCCGTCAGGCCCGCTGGGCACTATTTTTCGCCCGTTTTGACCCGGGGATCTCTTACCGCCCGGGATCTCGTAACACTAAGGCTGATGCCCTTTCGCGCTGTATGGAGACCTCCTCCAACCCCACAGACCCACCCGAACCCATCCTCCCTGCCTCCTGCTTTGTCTGGGCTCTACAGTGGGACTTCAATTCACCTCAATTCAGGAACCGTCTCCTCACCTGGGTTCACCTCTCTCTGCACTCTGGACATCCAGGTGAGACCAGGACACACCAACTCCTGTCGTCGTGTTATTGGTGGGAGACCATGAGCAGGAATGTGCATGCTTTTGTGACGGTGCAAGACCCCCTGCACCCTTCCTTCAGGGCGACTCATCCCCTTGCCCAATCCGGAACGCTCCGGGTCCCACCTGGCAGTGGACTTCCTGACGGACCTCCCTCCCTCACAACTTATGACCACCATCCTCACAATTATTGACTGCTTTTCTCGGGCTGTCAGGTTCATTCCTCTCCCTAAGCTCCCCACGGCATTTGAGACGGCGAAACTGCTTTTCCAGCAGATCTTCACACTATTCAGGATCCTGGAGTCCATTTAATCAGACCAAGGTCCCCGGTTTACCTCCTCGATCTGGAGAGGTTTTCTGGAAAAGTTGGGGGCATCCGTCAGTCTCACCTCAAGTTACCACCCTCAATCCAATGGGCAATGCGAGAGGGCAAACCAGGAGCTAGGCAAGTTTCTCCGGCTATACTGTGCTGAAAACCCCACCGATTGGGCTCGCTTCCTCCCCTGGGCTGAGATCACCCAAAATTCCCTTCGCCACTCAACGGGGCTCACCCCATTCCAGTGTATCCTGGGCTACCAACCCCCCTTCGCCCCTTGGGACCCCACCCCCTCGGATGCTCCAGCTGTCTGGTTTGAGAGAAGTGAATCTGTCTGGTTCCAGGACCACCAGCAGATCTCACGGGCTCTCCGGAGGTACCAGACCCAGGCGAACCAAAGACGCAGCCGAGAGGAGACTTTCAAGCCAGGGGATCGGGTCTGGCTGTCTACCCGGGACCTTCACCTTCGGAGAAGTACTAAACTACATATACATAAACTATATTGGGTCATTCAAAAAAGTTAAACAAATTAACCCTGTCACTTATCGTCTTTCTCTCCCTCCTCACATGCGCACTCATCCGGTCTTCCACGTTTCTCTCCTCAGATCCTGGGTTCCTGGTCCGCTGGCGGACTCTCCCCTGGTCAAGCCGCCCCCCGTGGAGGTTGATGGTGCCCCAGCCTACACAGTTTGTGGCTTGCTGGATTTCCAGAGGTGTGCTTCGCGGCTGCAGTACCTCGTGGACTGGAAGGGTTACGGACCCGAGGAGCGATGTTGGGTGGATGCCAAGGACATCTTGGACCCTCTCCTCATCAGGGACTTCCACACCACTCACCCGGACCGCCCTGCCCCCCGAGGCCGCGGCCACCCCCGAAAGACCACCCCCACGAAACGACCCGCATCCCACACGGGCCCTTTGGGGGGGGCACTGTCACACCAACACACAGCTCAGCGGACCACACCCACGCACGTGCACGCTCACCCTCGCCGGCTTATTAACTCTCAGAACTGGTCCTTATCACGACTCATTATCACACCCTATTTCTACCCCTCACTCACACACCGTCACCACGAAGTCTCATTGGTTTCTCCGAGTTCTGAGCGTTTATCTGTGTTTCTCTATCCACTACGTTACCGGCCTGTTTCCCTGTTTTGACCCTCGCGTTCGCTTTCGCCCTCCTGTTCCTGTTTGTGATCTGCCGTTTGGAGAATAAACGCTTTACTTACCTGGCGCGCTGCATTCTGACTCCGTCCTTGCTTGGAAGTTGTGACAGTCTTGAGAAAACAGTTTGTAAAGTCACAGTCAATATTGTGTGACAGTTTTTTATTTTTGATTTAGAGTCGCCATTTTTGTCTCTCCAAGAATAAAATTCATTTGTTGTTATTTGGATTTCTTTTTCTCGTGAGATACCTAAAACCGAGGAGAAACACCTGAAGCCTAAAAATCACATGAAGATGTAAAAACATTCTTTATAACATTAAATAAAGGATGCAGTCTAAAACAACAGATAAAAGCATAAAAGACAGTTATGTTTTTCACACCCACGGGCGTGAAAAACCTGAATTCTAATTCCAGCACTCATTAGACACACCTGACGCTCATCACCTGGACATTACTTATACACTCCCCACACACTCCTTAGTTGCTAAGTCACTTGGTCCATACCGGTTTCTAAGTGTTTCTCTTGTTGTTTTGCATCGTGTTACTCTCTGTTTTTTTGACCTCATTTTCCGCCCCTCGACTCCGCTTTTTGCCTCGCCCTGCTGGTTATCGTTTTGCCTCGCCGTGTACCGTTCTGGATTGTCTGACCTCGATTTTGCCTGCTCCTGAATAAACCTTCCTGCACTGTAAGCTGCAATTGTCTCCGTCAATACTTCGCCCTCCGTGGTAATGCTTGAGGACAGAATGGGCACTGTGGTAAAATGTCATGGTTTCAAACAGAAATAAAAACATGAACTGAGATAATGCCATATCAAATTCCCCACTGCAGATCAGCAACTCTTTTAGCTCACACTGCTTTATATAGTGCTCTCCACTCTGACTTTACAACACTGCTCAAATTATAAACATCACACCATGCTGTATCAGTTCTGTCGTGTAGTTTTTGTCTGGTCAGTACTTTTACACTTTCTGTTCTTAAATCCATATCAGACTCCTCCTTATGCTCGAGAAGGGAATCTTCACAGTCCTGTAGGTCTGCCATAATCCTAATTCCTGGAAAGAGGTCATCCCAGTCCTCAGGAGAAAGAACCGACCTCAGGTCCTCAAGGAACTGAGCCACAACTCATCAGGATTTCACCTCCATCTTTAATACCACGTTATCCACAAGTGAGGTCCGGTCCTGCCATGTCCACCAGCTGTATTAATGGAACCATTTACCAGCCTGTCCTCCATTATTGTTTACACGTAATAATTGTTTAAAATATATTTAGGACATATTTTAATTTGAACTTTGCTGTAGAAAATTCACATAATATCAAATCAGCTCCATGACACTTCATCTGCAGATTAAATATCAGGAAAGTCTTTTATCTTTTACTTCTGTGTGAGTGCATTTACTAATTAACATTAGATCATAAACTAATATAGTTAATGTAATTAGATTGTATAATTAAACTTAAACAGCTGATCATAATGAAATGAGAGAACAGGAAGAACACACACACAGAAACACACACACTAATATGAATGTAGGATTATTATAAAATAGTTATAATCTTCTCATCCTATTGGATATGAGCACTGCTTTTGACTCCATGTTATATTAAATACTAACAGTTTGCTGGTACAGTAAGTACCTACATATATAACCAGAGAGAGAGTGTATCAGCATTCACATGCTTCCTACAAGCACAATGTTTAATTACGAACTGATAGGCTTACAAACGCTGCAATCCACTGGATGATCTCCCCTTCAGGTTTATGCAATTGTATCAGCTAAGTAAGTGAGGAGTGATCAGTAAAAAATGTTAATTACGCACAAAACAGGTACGACTTAAAATTCCACCACCACAGTGAGTAACTCACACTACGTAAGACAATAGTTGTGTTCTGGCTTGGACAGGTGTTGGCTGTAATAGAAGAATACACGCTCAACACTGTCCTGGACCTGGGACAGAACAACACCAATGCCAGTGTTGGTAGTGTCGATGTCCACCATAAACGACACACCGGAAATAAACAATGTAGGGACCTGTACATTGGTCAGAGTAATGCAGAGATGCTGAAATGTCTTATTTAAGTCTTCAGACCACTAGAATGCTGCACTCTTACCAGAGAACCGGTGTAGAGGAGCAGGAATGTCCTTGAAGTCGTGGACAAAGTGCCGGTAGTATGATGCTAACCCCAGAAAGCTCTACAATTGCTGGACATCTGTTGGTATGGGCCACTAAACTGCTTTGACCTTAGGCAGGTTTGCAGCAAGACCTTCCCAACTGACAATGGGTGGAGTTTCAGACCTGCAGAACGATCAGCTAAAAAACACTAGATGGATACTAAACAAAGCAAAACTTAAATAACGCTACATAAAGCAGAACAATGTCAAAATAGACCACAGAACAATCCTATGGAACATCCACGAGCACTCGTACCAACAAATACTAGAACATTGCAGGAACGTTATAAAATTCAAACAGCTGGACCACGAACTGCTAAAATCTCTCGCCGATAGAAAATGTCATTTTCTCTCTAGCGTTCTTTGCCAGCACAAACTGCCAGCATCCGCATCATAGATCCAACGAGCTGAACCACCACGACCCGGTCACTCGGTCCAGTGAGCTTTGCTGTGTGTGTTGCTGGACACAGCGTGCAATCCTGTTCCAGTGGAATCCACGCACTGTTCCGTAGTTCTTTACACTGGTGCATGAGATGACCTGGCATCCGACACCTCCATATGAGCCACTTCTTCATCATATTAACCACTAGCATTTGACCAGCCGCTGCCTCTTCATTGTTGTTGTCGACCATCAAACAGAGGACTTTCTCACTGTGTTGTGTTGAGCCAGGTCAGTTTCTGCTGCTGTTGCTGCTGCACTCTCCAGGGTCACCAGAGCAAAGAGCCGCACATGCTGCTGAAGCACTTAAGAAATGCTTTCAGTGCCAGCGTGTCCTGGTCATCTGCACAATCAGAGTTGGAGAATCACAGACAGAACGAACATGTTTACTCATTCATATTCTTTACTGAACAGAAAACACAAGACACAAGGTTACCGGTCCTAAAATGATCCCTTAAACCAGTCAGTGCAGCATGAACAGGTACAGCCTTAAACAGCCAACATACCCCTGTACACAGTTTTCCCCAAAACGGTAACTATCTACAACATAAAACTGCACAAACACACACACACACACACACCATATCTACACAAATACCCCAAAAAAACAGCGAGTCACTCACAATGCATGCTGAAGCCACGACTGCCCACCCCCAGGGGGTGATCGACACCACAGTATAATATTATATTAATAATAAAAATATATATTTTATAAATAATCATTCTAATGGTTAATTTAATTTTAATGTACGATTAAACACAAACAACTGATAATGAGGAAGAGATTTAAAATCTAAAGGAGCAATGTTTAAAATCCAAAGATTAATATATTTGTATTTTTAGTTCTGAACAAAAGCAACCAATATGATTAAAAACTTTATATTATAAAAATGTTTTAGGTCTGTTTTAAATCTCGAGCAACAGCAGCTCTAAATGAAGAAGTGAAACCATGATGTTTAATAAAGACAGAAAGAGCAGGAAGTAAAAGTCTGATTTACATAAACAGAGCTGAATATTTCAGTTTCTCCCAGAATAGAGAGAGGAGGAACTTTGCATGAACAGCCCATGCTTCAGTGCTCTGGGAGTGTTTATAGCCCTTCATGACTGAGAGCTGCTGCTCCAGCATCTTCATCCACAGCAACCATGACTTTGATCAGCATCTTCATCTTCACACTGACCCTCTGGACTCAAGGTACGAGTTTAATCAGCACTCACAGGAGCAGAGAAGCAAACTGTATGATGTCATTCATGATGTAATCATTCAACTGTGTACAGTTGTCCATCCCACAGAGAGCTGTGTGCATCTCCTCTAGGGAAAGTCGCTGGTTCAGCCTCTCTGCAGACTGCAGGTCCAGCTTTGTGAGGTCCTGATGGAACATGTCCTCGCTTTGTCCTCTCCTCGCTTTAATATGGCTTGGAGTAGAAGCAGACTGTCTGTTCACGAATTTCAGTGGGTTCTGATACGAGATCTCCTGATTCTGTTCTCACAGCATGCATCAACCTTTTCTGTCCCTTTTTTTTCAGTTCAAGACCAAAAAGAACTGAGACAGATCGTCCATTTTAGTTACATTTTTGAATCGTGAGCGGATTAGCGCCCCCTGTACTGTAGTACCCAGCAGATCAGACAAGAAATTTAATGTGTTCTCGATTTCCAGTGGATGCTCCACATTTTGCATTCTCACTACTTCCTTCTATAAAGTCTTAAGAGATCTGGTAATCTGGTCCCCTGAAACATTATCTCTTATCTGGGTCTAGGCCACATCCCACCGCTGCTGTAACGAGGTAAAATGAGTGTTAAAATGTCACTCTGAGGTTTCACACAAGACTTTCTGATAAAACACTCAACCATGGAATGATTAGAAAAACCTACAGGTAAAAATGTGACAGCTGGTTATAAACAATCAGCTGGTGTTTGAAAGCATTAAACCGGTCCAGCTGTGCCGGGACATGTTGTCTCTCAAAATAGTCCATGTGTTCTGTCTCTGTCCGGTATGGAGGTTTCTCCAGACATCACACAGTTCAGCTACTGTGATCTCACACAATCATTTATCCTTCACCACCTCCTCCACCTGATACTCGTATTTATCCTTTAAAAATTTTAATAATATTATGTAACCAAGGTATTTCATATTTTGCAACAAGATACTTTATTCCTAAATTGCTGCACTATTTTTAACACATCCTTCCACCAATCTACAATCACGTTACTTGTTAAGGACACTGAGAAATGCTCTTTTTATACCCAGTTATGTTACTGACATGTTACAAAATAAACCAAATTAGTTTCGAATATATAGGCGTTTTTAAATAATTACACATCATTATTTATCTTTGGTTGCCATGACTCAAGTTTTTCTAAAACTTTTCCTTTCAACAAAATCGAAATGGACAAATATTTTTCTAAAAACAACAGATTTATCAGTTCTAATATTTCATATAAGGGAAACACGGTGGTTCGGTGGGTAGCATACGGGACCCAGGCTGCTCCACTCTGGGATTGAGCCTGGGACCTTTCTGTGTGATGTGAACATGGCTAGCCATAAGCTTATGACCACGTTACCTAATTGTCACCCACTAGCCCTATTACGATGGAACTGCCTTGGGGGCACTAACTCCACCTGTGGCATCCAGATCTGCTATGCTAAAAGCTAAGCTAGCCTTCTTTAATTCATTATGCAACGTAATAATGCACATTTTGCACGTAATCGCCCTCTAGTGGACCTGCATATGGGCTCATTCTGGCTTTAAAAATGATGGTTTTTAATAGGGTGAAATATTTTAAACACAGAGTCCAACAAACCAATTGTGTAGAATTAGTATTATTACCTACATATTATTACCTGTCTTAATGGAACCATTTACCATCCATTATTGTTTATATATAATAATGATTTAAAATATACTTATGATGTAATTGAACTTTAGATTTGCCATTAAAAAAAATCACGTAATATCAAATCAGCTCCACACTTTTCAGGAGCAGATTAAATATAAGGAAAGTCTTTTATCATTTGCTCATGACTTCTAAGAAAACAAACGTAAAGAACGGAAGTTAAGGTTCTTAATCTGTTAGCGATCAACATTAATCTCTTATTTATCTATAGAATTAAATCATAAATTCTGCTGCTTTTATTGGTGAACAAACTGAACAGTCTTATTAAATGAGAGATTTTCTGAACCTATAACAGAAGAGCTATCTCAGAATTATTGTGCATGATTAAATACAAACAGCTGATCATAAAGAAATGAGAGAGCAGGAAGTAAAAGTCTGATTTACATAAACAGAGCTGAATATTTCAGTT
>JAUZST010014468.1:0-10602 GCA_034779995.1 Parotocinclus haroldoi
AGACACTCTCAGACACTCTCAGACACTCTCAGACACTCTCAGACACTCTCAGACACTCTCAGACACTCTCAGACACTCTCAGACACTTTCATGTGCACGCACGCGCGCGGACACACACTTTCTAATGCGCGCACACACTCTCAAGCGCACCATCTGGGTCACACAGCTTCTTCAGTGCACGGCACATCGGCGCTTTGATCCTCAGGTTCCTGCCTTTAGAGCGAACCGTGGTGGCTCTGAAATATAAACACCTGTGTTACAACCTTCATCAAGACAACAATCTCACAAAAAAAAAACAAAAAACATTACCATCTCCACATACCCATGCATGATCAGCTCGTTCAGCTTGGCTACATTCTTGTCGTCCATCACTGAGGAGAACGAGAATCAGTAGAGAGGTTAAATATTTCAGAGATACAGCCATCCAACAAACTACTAGTGACGAAGATAATACTCACATCCACCGACTTTCTTCCTGAGCTCAGCATAGCATATCAGTCCATAGAGCTCCTGAGAGGACTTCTTCAACACATGTGAATATGCTGGAGAAAGGGGAAACTTGCCATAAGTACAATTCTTTAATGCAGGTTAGGACATCTATAATTGTAATCACTTAAATGCTCTGACTGTTGTTTAGATTCATTTCTATTAATTAGCTCTACTAAAATCTTTGCTCTCAAAAGTCTCCACATATACACATGGACAAAATCTACGAATGTGCAGGTGACTCACCATTATTGAAATCAATGTGCTTGGAGATCTTGTGCCAGGTTCTGTAATAGAAGTGGCGAACCTGCTCTTTGTTCTTCACCATGCTGGCAGGCTTGCCTTTCTTCTTATACTTCAGAGCAATGTTATTCTGTATGGCCTCAAAGTCCTTCCCATGCTGACAGAGAAAACAGGGCCAAAAAAATTCAGGAAACAGACATCTGAACGATCTGCCTCAACAAAACGAATACGGTAGGTAGTTACTTGTACTGAAACCCACTACTACCCTACTGTTTTCAGAACTGAAATTTAGGACACCAGAAATGTTCACTTTGGTTCCTGGGGGCAGAAAGTGGGACAGATTAAAAAAGTAGACCATTTCAAGTGAAAATAGAGATGGCGAACAGACGGTCAGGGAACAAAGACTCATGGTACATAGATGAAAGATCCGGGAATGCTGTAGTGGTGCGGCAGTTATGATACTGACCTACTGCCACGAAGGAAAAGACGTCACAACGTTGGGTTCTGGGTAAGTTCGATTTCCACGCTGTATCAGCTGTAGATCACTCTGATCAAGAATATGCCAAATGTATGCTGTTTAAATTGCATCTTCCTACCAAAACCTTCCTCCTCCAGACACCAGTGCGTGAATCTTACTCGATCCTCGAGCAAATTCTTAATAAGACGTCATCATTTTTATTACTGGAATGGACCAGAACAGAGGAATAACAGAACATAATCCACTCTTCTAATTAATGTGCTGAGGCCAATAAGCCATTGTAATGTTATTAATTATCAGCTACTACAGCCTCGAGACTCAACAAATCATACAAGCGAGGGCATTTCTCTCAACCCCCAAACCCTCAGAAATCAGCTTAGGGCGAGAAATGAGATTATGGCACTGATGAGAAAGGAAGAGAGCAACACACTACTCAACGCTGACAAACGGACGACCTTCACTGGCAGGTTGGTTCAGAGTTTCATGAGGGTGTAAAAGTCTGAAGAACAGTTAAATCATTTTAATGGTAACACAAATTTGAAAGTTATTAACTCCGCTACTGGTTTACTTTTCCGTTCCGCACAAGTCGGTGCAGACTCGTTAAGTTTGAGCAGGGAAAGCGTTGGCAAGGTCGAATCATTTTACGCTTCACAAAGACAAGCGACTCACTAAAAGTCATTCCAAAACCGCAAAAGAAATAAGTAAATATACAAAGAAAATGTAGAGTTGCTTCAAAATTAGTTTTAAATTGTTCTTTCATACTGGTTCTTGACAATTCAATAAAAGTGCTTTTACATTTCAAGTTGCTTCTCACTACATTGTCTGCTCATGCAAGAAAACGGATCAAAATGTATCTGGAAAAAAAAACTCGCATGCTGCAAATATTAACAACAGTCACAAATTCAATTACCTCATATAGGCCTTCAAAGAAAGAGTTCTTGTCCTCTGTGCTCCAGGACTCCCACTGTCTACGTGCTCGCTTTTGGTTCCCTCCCTCATCTTTCTCCCCTGGTCCCTGGCTCCGGGGTGCTGAGCGAGAGCTCCCTCCAGATGCTGAGCCTCCTCCAGAGCTGGCATTGCCGGATGCAGGCACAGCAGGAACTGCATCAACCCCTGGTGCACAGAGAAACAAGTAATATAAAAGAGTTGGAAATGGATGCGAGAGTTTGTTTTTCTGTTTGAGCTACACAACAAGGATGGTCTAGGTAGCAACATGTCTGGTCACACATCTGCTTTCTTGTATTGAAATTCAGCTCCAGGTCAGCACACAAGTCACAACTACACTAGTAAATATTTATGTTCTTCTTTCTGACCCAAGCGTCCTACAGAAGCACAGAAATTCATCATGGCCAAAGCATGTTAACATTTCCCATTTAACTGTACGTAAAAAGATGAAATGGTAAAATGGCGCATTTTTTCACACCCTGTATTAATTGAGGTGGACATTGGCAATGTGTCCATATGCGTCAGGAAGTGGGTGGGGAGTCATTCGGAGGTGATCCAAACCTGCTGCTCACCAAACTGATCCAAAATCAACATGAATAGAGAAGAGAAGCCTACAGCACTGCCCCAACACAACGAGAAACACCACAGCATGACCATTTAACGCGTTTAAAACTTCTAACTCCTCTCCATCTTGAAAATCCTCACTCTAGACTAATGAAGCACCAAAATAAACAGCTTCATCGAAAACGAAACTTTTTTTTGTATACACAAAGCTGAAACAAGAAACCGAAACCCTTGTTTATTTCTCATTTGCATTCTTGTTTTTTGAACAGCAATACATCTTTCGATATGACCGAAAGTGCATCTCTAAACCAAAAAACATTTGCTGACCCATTATAAATCATGATGAACAAACCTACAAGAGATGTAAGCCATTTTATACTTGGCTAGTATAAGGTAGTAAATTGTTGCATTATAACTCACAAATATGCATATTGTTTTGCAAATGAGTAAACGACGGATCATATGTTAACCACAAAGTAAACCATATGACTCGCTCATATTAGCAATACACAACACAACTAGTTAAAGAAGCGCCCATATTTAATGTGTAGTGTGTATGTGACAACTGACATTTCTTTATACAGAGAAGCAGCTTACTTAAAACTCTTTTAATGAATACAAAAGGCAACTGTTTGGCCAATCAAGGCATTTTTTTTTCCAGACAAAGGTAGTAAAATAAGCTCCACATTTATTTAACTCAATCTTTTTGTGGAATGGACAACTTTTCAAGTGGCTGTGATAGAAGTGTAGTCGTGTTAGCCTGCACAAAAACTTTAGGTAAAGCCTAGAAGGACAGCAGAATCCTTTCCTGTTGTGTTGTGTTAAAACTAAACAAACGGATACCTTCTAGCCATAAAAGCCTGGGACAGAGCAGATGAGACCACCAGACTTCACGGCTGTTCAAGCTTATTTGTAAAATGCCTTCGTGGTTCGACAGGAGCCACATCTTGAAGCACTTTTTAATAACTTGGTCTTCAAATGCTTTGTTGCAAGATTGGTTAGTTGGATATTCTTCTATTTTATACCATTTTCTCCCAAAGTGACCATTATGTCATACCCACTGATCAGAACATTATAACCACTTCACTGTTTTAGGCTCATTCGCCATTTCATCAGCTCCACTTACCAAGTAGATCAAACTTCATCAGTGTCATGACTGGACTAAAATAATCCGCCAAGTAAAATATCCAACCAAGTGTCCTGTAGTCAGTGTAATGTGACTACTGATCAAAGACTATGAGATGACTAACAGACTGTGCCGCAACAAATGAGACCATCTTTGACTTTACATTTAAAAAGGTCAACAAACAAGTGAGTACAGTGATTAAAACTCCAACATCACTTCTATGGCTGAACCACTCGTACGAGTGCAACACATTAACACGCATCACCAGATGTCATTTGCAGTACTGAAAACGATCAGTAATCCAAATAATACACTCAAGAAGAACATAAAAGCAACTAACATGGACAATGCTGAGGCTGATCAGTGTATACATATGATCAAAAATATCATTACCCTCTAATAAAATGACATTTACCCCGGTACAGAATTTTGGCCATAAATCGCTCATCTCTACTGTGTTAAATCAGATAAATCAACAGCGACCCTATGTCGACATGTTGTGATACCACAAACCAAAAACTAATACGACAATGTCTCAGTAATCAAACAAGTCTGTACATCCCACAACTGAGAGATATTATCCCACACAATCATATCGAACTTGCAAAACATAAAAACTAGTGGTCGACCAATATGAGTTTTCTTTTTTAATTTATGGCCGATGTGAGAGATCAGGATGACTGGCGGCTGAGATATAATGCTGATACAATTTATCATTTAAGATTACTGTTTACAGTCTTATACATTCTGTTGCACTTAACAGCGTATTACCAGGTAAAAGCATCTTCTTTCTTTAAAAAAAAATGTCAACACTTGCACATTATTTTCAAATATCGGCCTTGTGAGCAAAACCTCATCAAGATAATATTCAGGTAATATCAATGTACTGGGTTAAGTTTAACAACAACTATTTTAATTATGTCAGTCACAGATTTTAACTAATGCCCATTGAAATCTTCTTTCATCCATGCTGTGATCAATAATTATGTTAAACTCATAATGCAATAATTGTACTAGCCCTAATTGTACCCTGATAAGATTTTAACACTTACACTCGCAGGCAATTTCACCTCAGGTCAGCCAGGCTGAAAACAGGGTATGAATCACCAAGTAATAATTTTCGGTAGTAATGATGTTAAATGGTATGAAATAGCTATTTGGTTATTCATATTAATTAATAAAGTGCTGCTTCATCACATTTCTAAATCGTTATTGTGCACAACAACATAATAATGAAGACATTGATCACAAATTAGGGGATATTTCATAAGGAATACGAAGAGGTTACAAAAGAAGCATGTGATTTTATTTCATCAAATAAGATCATCAGAAAGGCAAACGAAAAGTCAAAGGAAGTTCGATTATGCAAATGAGACACAAACTCAAATTATGGTGATTCAATAGTAAGTGATACATTTACCGAGGTGAACAGAAGCATGTTAAACTGGACCAGAGTGCCCCGACATTGACTGGTCAGTAGGGTGTATGATCACCCAAGACTATTAAACACACTGACAGTGATGGAGCATGAACAGGATCAGATTGTGCAGCAGTTCCTGTGGGAGCCTCTTCATATTTATTTTGAGATATCCCCTTATTTTAGTGAACAGTGTATAGTAGTTTTGTGTATTTTTACAGTGTACAAGTCTCAAACCAGCAGCAACAATACCTCAGCTTGGCATTACATACTTCAGAACATGGGTATTTGATTTGCTCCCTCTCAGCTGTGTAAATCTGATGTACTTATAAAACTAGTAAGCAGTGGCATTCATTACTCTTCCATCTGCTAGATTCTTTGCCATACGCAGTTGATTTCGCAAAGCATTAAACTAAACCTTTCTAAACCCCAGATGAGATTTACAGTTAATGCCTTAAAGCACATCTGATCTGCCTGAATGCACAAACACAGGTATTCATGGTATACATGATGGTGGTAATAATAGCTGTCAGATGGAGAGCCATTTAGAAATGTATGATACGCATCAAGCCACGTCCTGAAGTTGTTCCAAGTGACTATTTTAAGTGTGCCCTGGGTGCATTAAATTAGGGATTTCATTGTCCTATGGATGTACATAGTGGGGTGAGATGCTAGTCCGATTTAGGTTAGACCTTATTCATCACGATAGGTTAGGCTCGATAATGATCCAAGATATGATGATCATTGTTCATGTTGGTTTTAAAAGCAAATTTTCAAATCACTGAACGTAAACATTTAACTACTGCTAAAAACTTAGCTCCAGAAAATAACAAATAAGAAAACAGTCAGCGGTGCACAGCCAGGACCTTCTTACAATTAAGAGAAGGATAGCAATCAGGTGTACGTAAAAGATGATTTAACTATTTATTGCAAGAATACACTACAACTAAAAACATCAGTTCATTCAACATCTGCGTCGTCTTGATTGCTATGGGACATACAATAACAGAGTGCTACTAACCAATCAGAATTGCTAAAAGTAAAAAACAAAAATGCCTGCATGCCCCTTCTGATGGTATTTTGAAGGGTTTGGTGATATGAGTCTATAAGCAAACTGACAAGATAAGGGGATTGACCCGTAGCGGTCTTTAAATGAGCCTCATAGACTGGTGAGTTTGGGGTTTCCTTAAAAGTAACAGATAATAATATAATCAAATCAAACACGATTCTGACCAGACCAAAATTCTTTAATAGTGGTCAAAAACTGGTGTATATAATAGTAGATGCAACTGTATCTGACAAATCAAAGTGTAGAAAATGTGTGCGACTTGAAATGTCATAATATGCATCGACTATTTATAGACCTTGCTTGAGAACCTAGTTTTCTATCGTTTTGTTGGGCATCCTATCCTTGACCAAGCATCGCACCTTTCACAGAAACCCAACCCTTTTCTATGATGCAAGTAATTATGAGGAAAGATTTAAAAATTATAATAATAATTCTTTGGCAGTAAACATCTTGGGTCTAAAGCATTTAAAAGTTGTTTAAACCCAGCTTTCTCAACCGCCTGAAGTGCCATGGTCTTTTGTGATATAATTGGTTAGAGCATCTGTTGTCTTGCCACCTGTTACTTTTCTTGACACAAGGCACTGTTTTGCAGAAGGATTCCACCAAGGTTTGCTGACTTGCTGATTTTTAACTGTATTGGTTCTGTGCATCACTCAAGCCTGTGCAAAAAAAATTATTTTGCAGTCTCCACTGCATATCCTGTAAACATGCCCTCACCTCACAATCAGCTTGGATTTGATTACTTTGCTGATCTAATCCACAGACATCCAGCAGCTTTAGGCTAGCGTCCGACTTAATATAAAAGCTCAATTCTGTTTCAACTCCCCATTCCGATCATCGCACCACATGCCCTGGATGACATGGGAGTGCACAGTAGGGCCTGCAGAGATCACTGCAGGATGGTGGATGTTCTCCTTATGGTCCCTCCACCCTCAGACAGCCAGCTGTGCCTATATGCGACATCTGACCAAGCTTAGTACAAGCACCTAGGTCATATGGTAAAGAGGCTTGGGCGATAACGCAAGTTTAAACTTTATCATCTCTGTGTTCGTCTGACTGATAGTCAGAGTTTTGTTTTATTTACATCTACGCCAGCATTCTTATACCAGAATAAAATTCTACATTATTTCATACTATTTTTAAATGCTTTTTGAATTATGTATTTGTAGTTAATTACTTGCTGATATTGTGTGACATGCTTAAGTGCAGTCTTCTTGAAAATAAGGGCACACCTATTAAAAAACAATGACAAGAAGCAATGGAAGGACAATGGATGACAGAATGCAATATAGGATCATTTGAATAATATGGCCAAGGATTTAAATGATCACGATGTATGGCAATATCTTTTAGCTGCCCTAATAGCAAAGTTAATTTTGAGTGTCTCAGTTTCATATTTGAGTACTGGCCACATAAACACTTTGGATACTCATTACCATCAGAATGTCATATGATCCCAATGATGTGTGGATTCCACAGATCAAGACCTAAAAGCTTCCGTTTATGCTGATTCTGTGGCTTTGATCTACTTATTGTACTGAAATGTGGGGTGGGATTAGTATAGCCCCACTGGCAAACCATACATTAAGGGAATTTTTAAACGTGCCATTCAAATGATTTACACATTCCAGCAGTGGGATATAAACACACCAGCAGTACACCTACAAAATCACTACTGGTTCAAGTACATGTACACTACTGGTTCAAGTACATTTGTTTGCACCCAAATCAGATGTTGGACTAAACCTAAGACTTGATGCTCTCAGCTCAGATCAAGCTCCTGCTGGACGAACCAGCTTTAGTTCCACAGTCCGAATGGTGTGCTAAGTTCTTGTCTGTACTCACCTTTGGCTCTGGAGCCGCCGTGTCCGTTCACTGCGGGCCCAGTACAGTCCTTGCGGATGCGTTTACTCGGAGGTCGGACGCTGGAGCGGAGGAAGTGGTGCTGGTCAGTTCCAGGAGGAGGAGGTGAGCTCAGGGCTGAGGTGTTCGGGGAGACTGATACCGAGGTCGGTGAGGCAGAAGCAGTCGGACTCTCCGCTTCCTCTCCGTCCCTCTTTGTGCTCGGTTGCTCACTCTGCGCCCGATCCGCGCTCTCCTCGTCGTCAAAACCCTCCAGCTTTCTGCTCGCTTTGTTCGGCCCTTCGACTCCCGAGCCGGCCCCGTGGCTCACTGTCATCCTGATACAACAGAGACAACCCAAACTGAACGCTTTGTAAACGTTTGTGGCGAAAACAAAAACACGAGAATCAAGTTAGAAAGGCGACGCTCTGGCTGCTCAACTCAACATGGCCGCCGCTGTTTGTTTCAAATCCCTCTCTCGCCGTCCCGATAAAACCCCGTCGAAAAACATCCCTTTATAGACTTCGAATCTCGCCAAACAACTACATTTCTGCTGAATCCACTTTACACGTCGTCCTTATTGGGTTTAATTGCAGTTCCGAGTCGCGTTTTGTTGAATTCGCCATGTAGACTTTAGCGCCGCGCACAAACGACAGACGACGACGGAAAATCTTTCGCGCATTCGACCTCTATTTAAAGTGCTTGTTTATCGAGCATCGTTACCCATTTTCCAGCTCTTCACCCGCGCAGGAGATCTTCTTTCTCTTCACCATGAGTCCGGGGATTTTGGAGACCAAATTCTAACAGATTTGAACATATTTCAAAGCGAGAACGGCTTGAGTAGTCCTGTTGTCTCTTCTCCTCTCTTTGCTGCTGCTTCGACTGAACCTTCAACTCCAGCAGCTCAACTGGTTCGAGCAGCTCGTAGTAACACCTAAAGCACCCTCATAAACTTCAGACCACCAACTATTAAACCGTATCAACGTACAAGGTGCACTTTTAAAAAAAAAGCCGCAACCACTGAAACATGAAGACGAAGGGCTTGAGTATGTTCTGTACGTTTATAATGCGCTCGATGCACAAAGGCAACGCAAATCCCACTCAGCACCTCCTCAGTGGACTTTGTTGGAACTACGTCATCATAACTTTACCAACACTTGTTTTCTTAATACATTCTCACTTTTTAACTCCCCAATCCTCAGAGACTTTCCCAGATCAACCATGAACCCTCAGATAAATATTGATCAGCATCGTTATATAGCTGCTTGTAGAAACGTGGATGCATTACATTATGTCCTGCACCAAGCTGGTGGGTTTTATAAAGAAAATATTTGAACTGAACTGATGAGCCGATCTGGTTATGCTGGCTCTCACAATCACGATCAGGTCTCAGATATAAACACTATCGTTTAAAAAAGGATCTAGAAGACATTTTACACCAGTTGATATTTGCGAGGTACCATTTCAATCCAAACTGACTTTCAGATACAGATAAAACCCACACTACAGCTAGTCTGCTTATTTGTTTATTATTTATTCCCTGATCATGTTGACCAATAATAAAATGATGTCTGACTGTAATTATGTCAGTGCACGAACGTGAACAGAGCATGTGATCACTGTAATAAGCTGAGCCATCATTATATCAGATCATCTCACATCCGAGGCGTGAAATCCACTGATTTATTCTCTCACCCTTTCCATACAGGTTAAATCTATAAAATCTAAGATTCAAGAATCCAAATAATCTCTGTTAATACCTATAATCTTACATACTAACCATAATAAACAGGTCTACAGGTCTAACTTCAGGTCTAACGAACTTGAACTATAAATACATTTTCTGCTTTTAAAGCATAACATAATCAGTATCAGATCTGTTCTGACACTGAGAGCTTTCATCGATCTCTCGGATAACATCCACCACCGTTTCCTAAGCATGACATCAAACGGCATCGTATTGCAACACATAATATAAAATGCATTACAGCTAACCAGCATACGAACTACATCAGCATGCTAACAGGCTAACGTGCTAACCTAAAGGCAGCGATCACCCAAACGTTCATCATACTCCACAAAAATAAGTTCTGATCACGACACAGATTATACAGCTCTACTTTTTAAATCACGTCATTACCTCTGCCGCTGTAGATCAGGTCCGTAACAACAGCATCTGCCGTGTTAAAGTGAACTGCGCCGCCAGTTTAGCTTCCCTACTGACAGCACCGACCTGCTTGTTTTTTCCCTCGTGTCATAAACCGCGCCCACTCCCGCTCAAAAACAAACTCGCTTATTGGCCGCGTCTTAATCACGTGCACAATCACGTGTAGAGTCTGACAGTTCAAACGTGATTGGTCCAATCTGAACTGAGTGCTTTCCTATTGGCCAGTGTGGAAGTAAAGTCTTAGATACCTAATTCAAAAAAAGCT
>JAUZST010014469.1:0-10602 GCA_034779995.1 Parotocinclus haroldoi
ACAGCGTGTACAACATGTAGCCATTAGCCGCTCTACATAGTGCTAGTTACAGTCTCACATAATCGAGCACAGAGTGTCCGCTCGTATTCACAACATTTAATGTTTAACTTATTTAACAATTTCCGTGTCGCTCCGTTCAAGTCGTTCTTATTTATTTTTTTCCAGCGTTTATGAAGCGCCACAGGGGACGTAAGCAAATATGTAAGGGCGAGTAAGGCATAAATAGTGACACAACGAATCGAAAATGAAATTCGGTGGGTAGCACCGCTGCCTCACAACAAGAAGGTCCCTGGTTCAATCCCAGAGTACAGTAGCCTGGGTCCTTCCTGTGTGAAGTCTGCATGTCTGCATGGGTTTACTCTGGATACTCCGGTTTCCTCCCACAGTCCGTAGGCATACGTGTTGGGACATTTTGACATCGATTCGAGGGCCTGCCCGCTTAGCCAGCGGGGTGGCGTTAAATAATGTCTGAAACGCCACTGCAGTGACGTACAGGGCTACAAGGCGTCTGACAGGCTGGTCGGTCAAGGTGATCAAGGTAATAGACTTTAGTAGCACTGAACCAGTACTGTTCAATTCCATTACCAACTGAACCGCACGCTGCAAATATGATGAAAGGAACGTGATTATAGACTGACTCAATGTTCTCATTATCGGCTTCCTGAAGTTCGTATGAACCCTGTGATCAGATTACGGCCGAAGCTCAGAGTAAACACTGTAATGGGAGATATTAGGAGACCTGAACACTGCATTGTATTGAAAGTACAAAATCTGCACTTGCTTGATTCACTGCTGCTTTCTTGTGCTCGTTCTGTGTTTACACTACAGAATACTTCTCCAGATCCTGCTGATGGAGATCCGGCTAGTGTGTGTGTGTGTGTGTGTGTGTGTGTGTGTGTGTGTGTGTGTGTGTGTGTGTGTGTGTGTGTGCGCGCAAAGCTGTTTGGTGGGAACTCTTTAGCGCCTGATTACACAGTTCATGTGCCAACCCAAACAAGTCAACTGCCTTATATTTCCACCCATAATGACACAATATGCTACAACCTCACCTCTTCTACCTCTTTGTTCCTGTTTATTCCACAGATGGTTCATGCACAGTTCTTATCGTGATACACCATATTCACTGTAGATAAATTTGCGCGACCATACGACAGGATAGCAAATGCCACGTGTAATGGTTTTCAAATTAGAGGATGTTTCCTAAGAGGATTTTTCATTTTGAAGTATCCGCTTATTTTTGTGAGCAGTATAGTAGGGAATAAGTCTGGGATGTGCATGGGAGTGACTGGGAGGGAACATGGTGTCGTTGCGTCTGAATTAGCTCTGGCGTTTGTACAAACGCCCAGAGCACTCAGGGCATTCAGAGAATTGGCACCACAGAAGTCGTCACCCAACCTAGCTTGTTTTATGTGGTGCCAACGTGGGATTAAACCCACTAGTCACAAAGGTGCTGCCACTCGTGCAAATCTTCACCCTTGGAAAAAATAACCTGGTGCACACAAGCCAAAAAGACGTAGAACCTGCCAATTTACAGTCCAAAATACCAGGGTGAGCTAAATGAAAAGAAGAAGAACTCTTCTAAGTCTTAGGCCACCATTAGGTTTGTTGTTCAGCAATGGTATAATGGCCACAAAATACATACTGTTGACGACTTGGATCCTTCGCTCCATTATACTCTTTTCTACTGGTCATTATTTCAATTTTTGTGAACTCTACTTGAATCTATTTGAACGATTATCATTCATAAAGAACCGTAGCTTCATATTGGACAAAACAAAGCAATAAATGCAGTGACATTATTACGCGTTGGCATGCCTGAATTAAAATTCGGAACTTTTTCTCTCTCAAACAAGCCACCTTCATTTGCCTTGCTGTGGCGCGTTCCTCACATCACTGCCTTAGTCTTTTCACCCATTTCCCCTTCTGGAAAAGTGGATTCTTGGCTGCTGACCTTCCAAAAAGACCAGTCCTGTCAAGCACCAATCAAGCTTCTTCAGAATGTAGCGTAGAAGCTTGGAATCCTGATGCCAGATCCTGCTGTTGTCTGAATGCTGACACTGAATACTGGCACTGTAGCTTCTTCTGCTTCTTTTCAGCTTTTTGATATTTCATTCAAAAGTCCTGTATTTTCTGGGACTGTGGTAGCCTAGCTGTTAAGGGACTATGGATTTGCTGGTCCAGGGTTCAAATCCCACCTCTGCCACAGCCGCCACCTGGTCCTTAACCAAGGCCCTTAACTTCTGGATAAGGGTGCCTGCTAAATGCTGAAAATGTATATGTAGATATAAATATATGGTCATTATACCATAGCTAAAACAATGACATATCTAATCCAGTGGTGGCCTAAGACTTTTAGAAGGGCTCTCTAACACATGAAAACTAAAAAGGTGAAAAAGGGCACGCCGATAAGTTGCATCCCAAAGGGTGCAATGCGCAAATAACCACGGTGACCGACAGGGGGCTGCCCTTTACAGCGGGATATGGGGTTCAGCGCCAATAACGACCCTATAGATGCATATGGCGGCCAGGGTTCGGAGGTGACCTCTCCAGCCACGGACCCAGGATGTGAGCTTCACGAGCCGCGGGTCCGGGGTGCAGCCCCTACCACCCAACCAGAGTGCCATCAGCTGCCGGGGAAAGAGGCGGAGGAGTCCATTCAGGACTGTCGACGAACGTGCCAAAAGCACGATGAGGTGCTGATTTGGGACGTCTCCCAAATCTCGAGGCTCATGGAGACTCAGAAAGGTGAAAAGGCGAGCCATGGTGCGCCGATTTGGGACGAATCGAAAGGAGGGGAAACCTGGATCTTTCCCTAAAAAGGCTAAATATTGCCGAGGTTTCCCTCGTACACATCCTTCAGCTCTAAATGCCCCCGGATGTTAGATGACGCAGACATGCAGCGTGTTGAGGCATTTGCGCACCGTTGGTCAGGCCCACAGCGAGTTCATGGTGGAGTGAAACGACCTGGCAATGAAGAGACAGGTGTTCTTCATCAGGTCGTTAACCAGACACTGTTAATAAGCTGCCTCGCTGCCTGCTCTGTAACAGCAATCAGCAAGGCAGCACTGCGAGGGTAAAGGTGGGAACCTTAACAACAGTATTATATTTAATTGATTAAGGAGCCCAAAATGAATTAAAATAGTTATTTATCCCATAATCTCTGAAGTGGTGAATCAAGCACAATGGAGTGTTGTGTTGCGTTCTTTTTTTGTTGCCTACATTAACTCCTAACAATAAATCTATATAAACTCATGCTCTTTTGAGCCGGCATTTAAGGAAGACAAATTGCTTGTGTACTTAACTTCGGACAAGACCATTGGCCAAATGCTGTGAATCTACATGTAAATGCTGACACGCCTACGTTTATGGGATGCAAATTTTCCTACAACGCATTTCACTTGAATGAAAGTGAAATGAAAATGCCGACTGAGAATGCCTTCACACAAAGCAGGCACACTCTATAATGAAAAATGACGCCAGCGTAGCACTGACATGTTTATCTTTGTTTTTTTTCATTGCCAGGCAGCTGTGTGAAGTGCTGTAAAGCCGTGTACGGAGCCAGTCACGCATGCCAGGCTATGGGCAGCCTCTACCATGACAGCTGCTTCACCTGCAGCGCCTGCAGTAAGTGCCTCATCACATCACAGAAGGATTTCACCCATTTTCCTTTAAGGACAAAGAGATAACACAAAATCTGAAAGGATAGACATCTGTAACATCTGCTTTTTTAAAACCAAGATGCCCAAATGTTTAGCGCAAAATCATATAAAAAGTAAAGGTTTGAGAGCATTAGTGAGAATGCTGGTTTGGATTGTTGTGATGAAGGACAACAGTCGCACAGTAACCCCTCTAGCTACCTCTGGCGCTTGGCAATTCATCGGAATAAGCTTATATGTGTTGTAATAAAAAAAAAGTCTTGACATCTGTGTGGGTTAGACAATATATTTATCTACAGACGTAGTATTTGTAGTCATTAAATGGGGCCCATGTAGATGGTTTTCCCAAATTAGCTGTACAATAAAGACGGCTTTTAGCATTTTGGCACGTGACCATTCTGCGCAAATCAGCCTTCAGGAGCTCCTCAGTGTTTACTTTAGTTGCACTTCTTACAGTGCATTGTGTATTTACTGTTCCCTCTTTAAAGAACAGATGAAACCTATACTTTGTGTCACTCTTCACAACTATAATTGCTATAACTGAAAGTGCTAATAAGTAACTAAATGATATAACATCCTTGCCCTGTCTATCGCGGAAGATATTTAACGGGTTGGCACAGTGGCACAAACGGTTTACCTTGGTCAGGATCCCCAGTGTGAGAGCAACCTCTGTCTGTGCAGAGTTGCTGTCTTTCCCGTGTCTAGGTGGGTTCACTCCTGGTACTCCAGCTTCCTCGCACATTCCAAAACCATACGTTAGGGTAATCGGTCGCTCTAAGTTTGCCCCAGTGTGAACGTGTCCGGCTAGTATCGATATAACCTTGCTCCTGTAGTGAATAGCCATTAATGCTGATGTTAAACACATAAATAAATCAGATTTACGGTATGATTTTAGAACCGTATGGAACAGGCTTGACTGATAATCGATGTTGAAACACGGGTATGCGCGATACACTTTGGTTCTTGTTCAGATTCAGTATTATGAAGGATATTTAAGCAATAGAACAAGACACCGTGTGTTCTTGACCAGCTCGTGCCTGTGACCGAATGACAGCCGTCATATTATTCACATTATTCATGATTACACACTCCCTCTCATTTGCCGCTACTTAAACTTTAGGAGGTCGGGTCCCTTTTTGAGTTTTAGTTCTCCCAAGGTTTCTTCCTTCATTATTCAGGGAGTTTTTCCTTTCCACTGTCGCCCTAGGCTTGCTTAATTTGGGATCGGCCTTTTAAAATAAGAAAAAAATTGTAAATCCGCTTTGAGACAATGCTCCGTTGTAAAAAGCACTACAGAAATAAATTTGAAATTGAATACTATTGTAAGAAGAAGGAAGCTGTTAAGGGGTTGAGGTCCAGACTGACATTTAGAGCCTGTCGATTTGTGTGAAAAGTATCTGCAACCAGTAGGCTGACAGACCAGGACATGACCCGAACGGGATCAGCTAGAGATTGTTTTGCATTTGATACACACACACCTGGAAATACGTTTGCTAGTTAAGCCTCTGTGAAATGGACTTTATGAAGCACCTCGAGTTACAGCAGCAGATGTTTTTTGGTGTCTATTGATGGAAACTTTAAAGCGAACACAGTTTGACCTGCTATTTAAGGAATGGAAACACTGCGCCCGTCACTACCGTTCGAAACACTCTTTCATCAGTGGCTGTTTTCGGCACCGAGGTGAGCGCCGAAGAGCCAGCAGATAGCGGCAGACAGGATCATAAGACACGTGGCATGGAGAAAATACAGCAGCTCTGAAGTTAGCGGCGCAGCTGCCAAAGCATGAAATGCATGTTTTGTGTCATATCATCAACTATTGCAGCTGTATGTAAAGCACCGGTTCCTCTCGCCACACATCTCTCGCTGTTTGACGGGGGGAATGGTAGCACTAGATTTGGTTTCAGGGTGTGTCAGTGTTTGAGTAACACAGGAAGATGTGTGTGTGTTTTTGTAATTTTTTTTATTTTTTTTAAATTTTTTTTTTTGGGGGGGTGGCTGCTTTGTAAACTTTCTTAGGCAAAACCTTTGGTGCCCACAAGTCTAAATTTAAACCCTGCTATATCCTGGGCAGGGTCATAGGAGCCACTGACACCTATCCCAGGAGAACACAGCTGCTGTTTACAATTTATGGTCTTATATGATCTTAAAAGGCCAATCCCAAATTGAGCAAGCCTAGGGCGACAGGGGACAGGAAAAACTCCCCTCCTTTTCAGACGATTCACTTATGCTTTATGTATTTCAGAAAAATCTGATTGACAATGGCAAAATCATTATGACCAGACAGCTGTGTGTATCAGGTGTATCTTTTGCGTGTGGCTCCCGGTCAGTGGTCAGTGCCTGCTGACGGACAGAAAATACGTAAGTGCGTTAACAGTCACTTAATAATCCAATAACAGCAGAAGATCAACGAGTTGGGTAATCAGATAATGGAAAAGCTGTGTTTACATGACGCAGTCGGTAATCGAATTTCAAATTTGCAACCAGCCGGTAATTTCACAGAGAGATGGGAGGTAAATGTTAAAAATGATATTTTCCCAAGCATGTACCGCATCTAGGGACTCCCCCAAATAGTTTGGTAGCCATTTTGTTGCATTTAATTCCACAGTTTCCACACTGAGAGAAACAATCAACGAGGTCCATGGAAACAAGCCCTAAAGAAGTGAAGTCTCTTAGAATAAGCAGACCTGGCCACCGTGTTTGATGTGTAGACTAAGAAAATTATATCACAGTAAGGATATGTGTGTGCTAAGAAATTCAGCTGACTTTTTAACTTTATTGAGGACGCTGGGAGTCTGTCACGGTACAGGGTTATGTCAGTGCCCTTGGCAAAGGTAATCTACACTTGCTGTGACGGCAGCATTAATGCAGAAAAGCACATTATTTTAGAGCAACATGCACTTGCCTGCAAAATGACAGGTTTTTCATGCATTTATTAACATCCAGCTATCCATTATCTTATCTTCAGCTCAATACACATGGGGTCACGGGCCGACCGGTGTGTCAGGCCGGCAACTCTGGGCACAAGGGCAGGAACAACCTTAGACAGGGAAGTCCATTGTAGGGCACACACACAGTCAAGCACACAGTCACACACTCAGGGAAACTTTTTAGAGACATCAGTTAACCTAACACGCATGTCTTTGGACTGTGGGAGGAAACCGGAGTACCCAGAGTAAACCCACGCAGACGCAGGACACGCTGACTCCACATTTAAAGGAGCCAGGCCGCTCCACCCTGGGATTGAACCCGGGACCTTGCCTTCTGTGAGGCAGCGGTGCTACCCTGGATGTCTTGATAGTGACCCGTGACTCGTGTTTTACCAGTTCAAACAATCATCTATACCCGACGTTCGTCTGGGCCATCCAGAACCTGTTCATTGTGTGTTCGCGCCCTCACCATTGCTCCCAACACCGTCTAACAGCTAGGTCAGGACAGCCTAGATGGCCCCCTCTCAATGTCTCTCATCTGGACAAAATGTTTTCGCATGTCTAGCAGTCAGCGGTCTCTTGCCAAGAGGTACACTACCCAAAGGTAGACCCAATGCCTGTTTATAGGACAGTGGGGGAAGCTCTCTTATGCCCTCTATGTGTCTAATCATATCACACCAGTAATCATTTACATATCTGCCAGACAGAACTGCATGCCAAGTTTTGCAGAAATTCTGCATTTCTATTTTGGTGCATCTATTTAGGACTAAATCAGACTGTGTGTAGACTCACAGTCCTCCCACTATCAGAGACTGGCGTTCTTGTAAACATCTTGACTTAATTACGACCACATATTTGTTGCAAGTTAGCAGACTTTGTATATGTAAGTGGTGGTGTCTGGATTAAACATTGCATTGGCTGCATTGTGCGAGGCCTCAGAGTTCATGCTGCGAGGTGGCGGTTGGCCAGGTGCTGCCGCCAGTGATTTCTTGCGTTTGTGTCCAGACAACATGTGGGCGCTTTAAATCACATTCGTGACCCTCTTCACTTACACACACCAGCGCTTAAGAACTACTGAATAGTAAATCGAAGCATTCCTAAGCCTCTATGACTTCCTATGACTACTTTATCTCAGTCCACCAATTAAAACATTTCCCCTAATTACACAAAACAGGAGGGAGTCCGGTGTTGTGACTTGTTGACCATTGCTGAGACAGTCTCATGTTCTGCTTACAATTACATTTACGTCATTTAGCAAACGCCCTTATCCAGAGCGACTCACAATTCATACAGTCTTACAATCCAAGCAATTGTGGGTTAAGGGCCTTGCTCAGGGACCCAAAAGTGGCAGAGGTGGGATTTGAAACCTGGACCTTCTGGTCCATAGTCCAGTACCTTAGCCACTAGGCTACCACAGTCCTATTCCACAGTCCCTGCTTGATCTGATCAGCACATGTACGGCTCTCTTTTTTTTTTTTTTTAAGTCTACCCATGCAAATAAACATTCGAGGATCTGGAGGTTGGGTTTCGCTCTCGTGCGGGGCTGCCGTCTTTTAGTCCAGAGGGAAAAGAGGGGCCCTGCTGGGCAGGAATGCAGACTCTTTTGGAGTGGGGTCTGTGAGGGCTTTGGGGTGGGATGAGCAGATGGAGGTCTGTGTGGTGTTATGTCAGCTGGAGGCTAATACTAATCATACGGTTGGGAGTTTAAATCCTTGCTTTGCCTCTGCTGGCTCCTTGGCCGAGAACCTCAAGTTTGTTCGTACCCACTATATCAGGTACACCTGTTCAACTGCTTGTCAACGCAACATCTGACATCTAAGCTGATCCAACTTGCATTTAGACATGGTCAAGACGAGCTGCTGAGGTACAAACCGAGCATCAGAAGGTGCAAGAAAGGAAATTTAAGTGACTTTGACATGGCATGGTTGTTGGTGTTTAGACAAGCTGGTCTGAGTATTTCAGAAGCTGCTGGGATTTTGACACAAAGCGCCATCTCTAGGGATTTTACAGAGAATGCTTAGAAAAAGAGAAAATGTCCAGTAAGAGCAGAAATGCTTTGTTGAGGTCAGAGGTCAACGCAGAAGAGCATATTTGAAGCAGAAGACCATACGAGGTAACATCCTTTGTCCTCCCAAGGTTTCTTCTTTCTATATTCAGGGAGTTTTACCTTGCCACTGTTGCCCTAGGCTTGCTCAATTTGGGATTGGCCTTTTAAGATCATTCCAGTTAATCGGACCAGCCGCTTATTCGGACCGAATCCTAAAGTACAGAATCAAATCCTATTGTATACGTGTGATGTTATTCGCTTATTTGGACCAAAATTCGGCTTAATCAGACCAAAAACGTGTACAGTATGTAATATCTCTTCGTTTTCCCCGTTTCTCCCCAGCCCTCTACTGCCACCTACAGGTCTTTGCCTAACATTTCCATTTACTACATAAAAAGAAGCCAAAAGTCACTTAGCCACTGTTAAAGATCAGATCCCACTGGATAAGTTCTTCAAACGTTGACTGGAATTTAATATTTAATAAGAACTTGTTTTTTTACAGTATTATGCTTCGCATGCTGAGTATCTATACATTGTGTTTCGATACACTTGTTAGCAAATTTATTTTTCAATAAACAAAGTTGATAAGCAACAGTAGTTCTTGTTTGTACGTTCGCTATACGTGTAAATCGCACAATAACAGTTTAATAAACATTTAATATGTTATATAGCACATCGTGTCGTGTAAAATTAGATAATATCGTTTAATCGGAATCGACTGTGTTAACTTATCAAATTATTTGTTTTCTCGTGTGTGTGTGTGTGTGTGTGTGTGTGTATACTGTTTCAGACTCTTTAAAGTGTTTGATAGCCATCTTTCTGCCTTTAGTTTCATAGCACGTTTAATTTCCATGTTTGCCAGATCCAGCAAGAAAAAAAATGCTAATATCAACGGAAAAATATGCCAAATAAAGCAAAGGCTTTAGAAATGGCAGACCTGGGAACTGTGAAGGAAAACAGAGTAATCCAGTTACTGGGTTAAAATGCAGCTTTCTTTATCTGTTTTTTTTATTATTATTTGATTTCTAGATCAGAGTATGCAGTTTATATGACCACTCGAATAATCGGATAATTGTGGAAATCAAACGCATTGTTTAATGGCTATGAAGTGTTATATAAAACAAACAGTAAACATGAGAGACAAAGTTGGCTTTGTCTCACCACAACACTGCACCGAGTTTGTGTGTTTCCCTTGGTGTTGCAGAAGGCTCAGCTGCGGCTACAGGAGGTGGAGATCCAGAATCTGCGTACGAGTCTCCAGGAAGAACAGCAGCGCTCCAAGCGGCAGCAGCAGGAAGCCGAAGCGCAGGTGCAGCAGCTCCACAGCCAGCTCCAACGCCTCCAGCACGAGAGGAACGACTACTACACCAAGAATCAGGAACTGCAGGTCTGCACATGGTACCAGCCAAAGCAGCTGCTCATGTAGCTGATGGCTTTATGACTTCGATGGCACATGACCACTATCATTAAAGCTTAAAACGTGTAGTAGAATTATTCACTGTGCATTGATTGGCTGACGTATCAAATGCACAGTATATACATACATTTGACTTAAATTCTTACAATATATAATAAAGAATTTTGCTCCCATGGCAGTGTGACTTGCAGGAGAACCAGAAAAGAATGGGCGAGTTGGAAGCAGAGCTGCAGAGGGCCAATAACAAGGTGTGCCATACAGGACACCTGCTCAGCCAACTGTCAATCAAGGTGAGAGGAAGCAGTTCTGCTAACAGTACGGTCATGGCCAAAAGTTTTGAGAATGATGCAAATATTAATTTTTACAAAGTCTACTGCTTCAGTTTCTATAATGGCAATTTGCATATGCTCCAGAATGTTACAAAGAGTGATCAGCTTAACAGCAATTAATTGCAAAGTCAATATTTGCCTAGAAAATTAACTTTATCCCCCAAAACACATTTCAAATTCATTGCAGCCCTGCCTTAAAAGGACCAGCTAACATCGTTTCAGTGAT
>JAUZST010014470.1:0-10601 GCA_034779995.1 Parotocinclus haroldoi
TTTCTGTAACAATCTTTCTCACCAGTTCACGCGAGGTTAGTGACATTTCAGTTTGGAGAGACACAGGGATGTTTTTTTTAAATTATAATATAATACGGGAAATTTACGGGAAAATACTAATACGGAAGGACGGCAGGAAAGAGGGGTAAAATACGGTAGTTTCCCGGGCCAAAACGGGAGACTTGACAAGTATGGAATTAGGGTGTCTGCTAAATGCTGCAAATGTAAATCAGGATCCAAAAATGAATATTTCCAGAACATTCTCGGAATAAAAATGACATCCCCAGAATGTTCTATGAACCAAAGACTTATCTATTAGACTTATCTACTATTTATCTACTTTCTAGAACATTTTGGAAATCAATATATAATATTACCTCTATAGGCTATAGGCTATGATATAACTGTATTATAGAACGTTTCAAGAACCGAAAACTAACAGTCCCAGAACGTTTTACGAAAGAACTAACATTGCCACATTATTTTAGCTAACAAAACCAAATATTCCCAGAACATTTGGGGAACTCAAAACTAACACTCCCAAACCCTTTCGGGAACCAACACTTAACCTTTCCAATATTTTGCAGAAAAACCTATAACTTCTTTTCCATACTTTGATTCTTCAGATTTTTCACCACTCTTTTAACTCCCATTTGTTTCTTCAGGGTTGTACTCCATTTTTTCCTTATCTGTTATGATCTGTTTCCCAGTTTAATCCTTGAAACTGAATGATTTCAGCTTTTTCCCCCACTCTCTCAACTTTTAACTTTGGTCTACTTTCATCTTAGTCTTTCAGTGCACTTTTACCTTTAGAATTTATTGTAAAGCGTATTTCCATCATTGCTTTATTTTTTCCTTTCCTCTTCAAAATAATCTCTCTCATACACATGTACAAACAAATATTAAGCAATTACCAACTGCGCATGTTTAATTGCAAAGCCTACCGCAATTTGGATTAGCATTTGCCATGTTTCATAATTGTCACAGGTGCAATCCATGCGCATTTGATTAGCCCCAGAGCACACTGGGGAATGTAGTTTTTCTACACTAAACACACCCGGTAGTGCTGTGCTTCCTCTAAAGCCTGCATCAAAGGATCTGCTCTGAAACATCGATCTGCCTCCTTTAGTTGGGGTTGAAGGTGGAGGGATGGAAGAAAACACAGGTTTGGAGTTACTTAGGCAGTGTTAACCTGTTGTACCACCTTGAATGAATGCTGTGTCCATTTCTGCTCCAAACCAAGGGTTAACACCCTAGCAGGACATCAAATGCCTCCTCTTTGGCATTTTTCCAGTTACTTCAATCTATTTCAGTTTAGCATCAGCTTCCACATTTTACTGAATTCGTTTGCAATCTTTTATTTTTTAAAAATCCCATCTTTAGACTTATGCTCCCTAGAGCGTTCCCCAAATGTCAGCATAGATATGAGCCAGTGTGAACAACAGATCATGCATTTACCTTGTAACCAGTTCTTTTGAGTGTACCATAACAGAAGGAAATCAAGTGTTTCCATGCCACTAGTGCAAACTGTCAAGCTCGTGTGAAACCTGTTTATTATAATTGTTTAACAATTATCTAGTATACATCGAAACCAATTAACCACACAAATTCAGGGTTTAAATTTATATTGGTCAATCATTTGAATCATTTTTAAATGGTAAGAAATGTGTTAGAATGACTCATCTTCTCTTATTAACAGAAATGTCGGCCACTTCAAGCCACAAACTACAAATGTGACAATTCTTAAAGGCTTATTTCTGGATGCTACAGTCACACAGAAGCCCATTATTTTCTTACTCTATCTGTACTGCAGAGATTAAGAGAGTCATTTGGGATTCAGTCCTTTTCTGAAGCAGACTAGCCATTATTAACAATTTAAAATGTAATATATGAGAAGATGTTCCAGTATATGATAAATAAAACTTTAAATTCTGCCGTTTAAACCTTTAGCTCATGCTCTGCAGACCAAAAGATCAAACCAGATGTGTAAAACTGGACAAAAGAATAAGGTCACTGAAAATGTGATAAAAGACCAGCCATCAAAGCCAGCAAATCATAGGCATCCACAAACTCAAGGCTTAACTGCACAGCCAGTTTGGAAAAAAAAAGGTCAATAATCCTTATAAATGGAATAAAGCTCTAGCATAGAAAATGTAACATTGCTTTAATATTACGCAAAAAGTAAAGTTTCTTTCTGCAGCTAATCTTTCATTAAACTTGTTTTTTTTTCTCTCTGCTGAACATTATATAAGCCCTACATAAATTGTTAAAATTCGATATGGAGGGGCTCTCCGGATAAAAATGCATTGTTGATGCCAGAGGTCAGAGAAGAATGACCAGGCTGGTTCGAGATGATAGAAAGGCAACTGTTACTTAAATAACCACTCGTTACATATGAGGCTTGAAGAACAGCATCTCTGAAACTTGAAGCAGACCAGCTACAGCAGCAGAAGACATGCCTGGTGCCGCTCCTGAGAGAGCTGTACTGAGAATAAAAATCACACAGGTAACAGAATGATATGACCAACACAGGTGCTAACATGGACAATACTAAGACAGAGCCTCTATAAGCACAGAACTTAACTGTAACAGTAAGCACTACACAAGACAGCACAGGGTACAGTATGCAAAACAGAAACCGGAACACACAAGACAGGGATCAATGCATAAAACACAACCAGGAATAGACAAACCCTAATGCAAGAGCAAGAGATGCAACCAGAGGGACAAGAGCAACAGGAATACCAGGAGTACCAGAAACAGAAACCAACTGGCAAGGAAGGTGGGGGAAAAATTAAATATGGAGCCTGTTGTGAAAAGAAAAGCGTTTTAGAATTGGCGCCATGTAGGATGATGTGGCTACACCCAGTGCCAATCATCATAATAACGGTCTATGCTAGCCGCTATGCTATGCTATGCTATGCTATTATTGTGTGCAAGGGTTACCTGTACAGTACTGTTCAAAACTCTTAGGCCACTATTAGATCAAATATACTATTGATTTAACAATTATATAATAACCATATATTAGAATATAGCCAAATACAGGGAACTTGAAAGGATCGGAAATCAGAAAAAGCTACTAAAGATTATAGTGGTAAGTATTTAGAGTCACTAACGCTAACACTTGAGTAATCACAGCGTCTGGCAGATTCCAAAGTTTACCTTTCTACAGATGTTTAAATCACTAGCAACCAAGAAACCGCTCTTCAGAAGGGAAACAGGGTGAAAATGTCACGGTACCTTTTCTAAAACAGCAACTCTAATGGTGGTGGTTTTGCACAGTACTCCAGTTTGATGTATAACCTACGGACAAAACTCGACATGCTAGACTGTATATATATTGTTATTTTACCTTTGTATATTTTACAGTGTTATTATTTATTTGTTATTATAATTTGATGTGAAAATTTTTGGTTGCTTGTAACATCTGGCCAGCGACAACAGACGAACCTTCCGGGATCAAATCTGCCTCAATTACAGTTCGGCTCATTCCATTTATTAATGTGTGCTGTCCCTGACAAATTAATTAGTAAATAAATAATGTTGTACAGGCTTTAAAGGTTTAAACGAACTCATTCTTGCGTTGGTCCAAAATAGCCGGTTCTCAAACAGTCTGTGTGGCTCCTGTAGAGAAGCTCTAGTGATGAAGATAAAGGGTTATGACACTGCAAGTGTGTTGGTTTAAACTCTCATCTCACTAAGCCAATATGCATTTTAAAACACTGTTCCCTGTTGTGTGCCCTCGAGTGATACTCGATAAGTTTTTGGATCACAGCCACAGTACAGAGCCTTGTGCTGAAAAAAGCTTTCATCATTCAACATGAGGGAAAGACGAAGAGCTGGAAAAGCCAGGGCAGGGTGAGAGAGGAAAAGTGGGTGATGAAAAGAGAGAGCACACTAGGGCAAACACACAGAGAGAGCGAGAGAGAGAGAGAGAGAGAGAGAAAGAGAGAGAGAGAGATTGGAAGCATTTCAATGTATAACCAAAGTAGTAAAAAATATATGATTCAGAAAACAAAGGGTACATCAGAAAGTTTCATGTAGGTATGAGGGACTGTGATGGAACAGTGATTAAGATAATGGGCTGTGGACCAGGGTTCAAAATCCAGCCTCCATTAGGCTGCCAGTGTTGGCTCTCTGAGCAAAGCCCTTAACCCACAATTGTTGAAATCGTAGCAGTTGTTATAAGGTTGTATCGGTTTTAAGTTGCTTTGGAGAAGTGCCAAAATATACATGTGTATTCCCAAAAATAATTGTATACACTTTGCACCATTTTGGACTGTGGTTAAGGTGCTGGGCTATGGACTAAAAAGGTTTAAATCCCACCTCTGACAAGCAGTCATTGTTGGGTTCTTGAGCAGAACCTACAATTGCATGGATAGTAAGATTGTGTAATTTGTAACGTCGCTGCTAAATGACAAAAATGTAAATGTAAGACCCTTAATCCACAGTTACTTGGATTGTAAGTTGTTTCAGCTGTAAATCATTCAGGATAAGTGCATCTGCCAAATGACTAAATGTAAATGTCAGTGAATTTAATTGGAGGGCTGGATTACGAAAACAACACACAACGAAACAAATGTCATGACTTGTGAAAATAGTGGCTTACATTGTAAGCATTAAGTTTTAATTCCCCTGATAAATGTATATTGTTTAACAAACATGACTATCAAAGATTAAGCATGACCATTATTTTAATGCTGTGGTTAGCACTTTCGATTATCAAGTGAACGGTCTCAGGTTCAAACCCAAACCAGAACAACAAGCTCGGTGGGAAGCAACACTGCCTCACAGCAAGAAGGTCCTGGGTTCAATCCCAGGGTGGAGCTGCCTGGGTCCTTTCTGTGTGGAGTTTGCATGTCCTCCCCATGTCTGCATGGGCCTACTCTGGGTACTCCGGTTACCTCCTACAGTCCAAAGACATGCATGGTAGGTTAATCTGTGTATCTAAAGTAGCACCGGCTGGCCTCCAGATTGTGGGTCTCCAACACCTGATCTTGCCTCCTGCCCTCGAGCTAGCCTATGTATGTATCCAAAATTCCTATGGCTATTTGCACATTTAACCCTAATTACAGTTTTTTTTTAATCTTAACTGGTTGCCACCAAGCACCAGCGATGAGAACTAACCTACCTCTGTGCGGTGCAAAATGAAATTCCTCAATAATTTATTTTATTTTATACATATTATTTTGCATCTTAGAAAGTTTGTTAGTTTTGTTAGTTAAGATTAGCATCTAAGGAACTGTACAGCTTTCCTCTTTTTGTGCGACAACATATTCGGAATATAAGGTCAGAGTCCAGTGGTATTACGCGGTTTGACAACGTGCCTGGCACATGATATAATATCAAACAACCTTTTTTCTGAAATCTCTGTTTGTAAATGATGTTGTGTTTTTTTTAGGTTTATTTAACAATTGCATTCAGCTTAATCATAATATCTAGTTGTATGCCTGTGCAGTGCTTTCTAAAGGAAAATGTTCTATCCCAGTTCCCAGTTACTGGGATAAAAATGGTGCGATTAACACGATTTAAAATATCTTCTGACAATCGTAGGGAATTGCCTGGACATCCCCGATCAAATAAAACGTGTTTCTTAATGAAAAAATAACACAACCTCTACAGGGAACAATCCTAAAGATTATGCTTCTGCAATTTTTATTAAACCATTAACATTCCGCCCACCACACGGCCAAAGGTTTATGTCCTTGGGCATCATATCAGATCATCATCCAGTGCTGCAGCAGTGACCCCTACCTAGCCCTGGCCTATACTGGAGTGAGGTTCAGGGTATATGCTTGTCTGCACCATGTAAATTCTGTTATAGAATCTTGTTTTTTTGCAATTTGTATATTTTCTTTTTACACATAGCAACAACTGACATAGTCTCCAAGGTACAGTATAGACAATGGATGATTTAGACCTTGTTCAGGGTCTCAAGAGTGACAGCAATTCTTGGACTTAAGTTCTCAATTTTCAGACCAGTACTCCAGTACATTTACCTTTGTGCCATTAGACCCCCAGAGGCTCCCAAACTTGAGGAAGACCTTAAGGAAGCAAGGAAGCAATCTTAATAGAGACATTTAGCAATTAAATAGCATGAATGATTTATGTTCAGAAGTACTGCGTCCTTGTTGTAGCAGGTTGCTTGGGGACACGCAAGACCTCGAGCAACCAGTCCTCGGCGACTTTAATTAACAGAACAGCAATGTAAAAGCTACAAATAAATAAAAAATAAAGATAATCAGTGCAAATCAACAAGTGCTCATTCCAGACAGACAGCTTTAACGTCTGGTGGAAGCGTTCCGTCTGTCTCTAGCAGGATCAAACGCCAGTCAATCTGCTTTTATGCCCAAGCTAGGTGCATGAGGTTTATTAGCCTCACGCCTGTCTGAAATAGAGGTGTTTCATATTTATGCAAATGGTTTCTGTTTATCGGCCTGCCTCAGGCACCCAGGTCTTTAATGAGATGGTGAATGCCATTGTTGATGCTTGCAATGAGGGGGAAAATAATAAAAAGTTATGGGTGGGGGAAAAAATATATGAATACATTAGCTCCGAAATCAACAATCACCAAGCGGTCCAATTTAGCCGCAGGCGTGCCGTTCATCTTTTCATGCCAAAAGAGTGAAACTCTGAAGTATGATAGTATGTTTGATGCTTTAAATTGAGACAATTTTTTCCCCCCTCACTGAAAAATCAGGGCAGCTTTGTAGCATGGTGGTTAATGCTAGAGCAATTTGTAATGTGTGTGCATTGCAATTAACCAGCCTTTGTCCCTCGGTCACTCTTTAATGAAGAAATGGGGATAAATCAGTCTTTCAAGATGCAAGCTCCTGTTTTACCAGTAGAGATTCTTTCAGGATAATTAAAAACATGCAATCCAGCTCGCCGAAAAAGAGTCACACCTAGCCGTTAGGGTCACTTAACGTTTTACTTGTTGTGCTAGTTTTCGCTCTTGCGCACACACACACACACACACACACACACACACACACACACACACACACACACACACACACACAAATACACAGGGCTCACAGGGGGCCTACCCAGCAGCACACACACACAATCACACTGGGGGACTCTGAGAATACCTGGAGGAAACACGCACATGGGGAGAACATGCAAACTCCACCCAGGCATCAGAGAGTCTGGACATCACACAGAATCTCCAGAGCTGTGAGGCCGCTAACCACTGTGCCACAATTTCGCCCTCAGAATGTCAACAAGTTATTTGAAATGAAATGCCGTGTCATTTTCTTATCTACTTATTCCTTGGTCAGGCTCATGGGAAAGCCAGTGCCTAGCTGGCGATTCAAGGCACGAGGCAGGAGCAACCCTAGACAGAGCACCAATCCATTGTAGGGCACATATACACACTCGCACTAAGGGCACTTTGTCGTTAGACTGTTGTAGAAAATGGGTGTACACACAGTAAACCCATATGGACATGGGGAGGCCATGCAAACTGTAAATACCATGGACCCAGGTTGCTCCACCTGGGATCCAACCCAAGACCTGCTTGTTATGGGACAACATTACGCGCCACCGTTATGTTGAAAAAAAGTCATTCTCACTCAAGTGTAGCCAGTCCTCATTTGGTATCACCCATTATTCGGGCTTGGTTCAAGGTTCTATGGGTTGCCCAATGTACAAAGAAATAATGCTCAATAAACAAATGAGAAACTCTTCTGGTGCCAAACCTAACTGCGTAGGTTGAATTTGATGCAGACTGCTTACCCTCATGTTGTTGGGTGTCACATTTCAGTTCCGCAGAGTGCATCCCAGTTCATCACAAGGCATAGAGCAAGGTTATTATGGAGAAGATAAGAACCTCATTGACTCACTTGTGATTTATGAGTCAGTCCCAAAAAACAACTGGTCATATCCCCCTGAGCTGTGGGCAAGATGAAGCACTTTTGTTTCATGCTTGGAGGGTGGGCTTGCTCCTATCAAATTCAGCAGCATGCCATGGAGCCAGCGAGATGATGTTTTACTTCAGACCGAGCGCAGAATGAAATTGCCCGGCCATTATGGCTGTCAAGAGACTGGCCTTGAAATACACTATGCTGACCCAAGTTCCACAGTTACCAGGAGAGAGCAAATGTTGAGTTTGTGAAAGGATTTGCATATTCAAGTGTTTGCTAAGGAGAAATGATGACTAGAACCACCCAAGCCCTTCGGGAAGACTGTCCTATTTACAAGTATATTGTATGATAACTCATCTAGATGGCAACATGTATTTTACACTGTGCAAAACTGGAAACATTATTAAATGATCTTGCTGGTGCAGCATCAGGTCAACATGCCAATTTTCAAACTGGGAAAGTGTGATCAAGTGCAAATACTGCTGGGTTGGAATTAAATCGTGTGTAGAGCATTAATTACACTCACTGAACACTTTATTAGGAACGCAAAAGTAATACTCTCTCTCAAAACAGTGTGATGGATTGCACAAGATGTGTAACATTTCAGGACAAGTGAAAAAGCACTGTCAGAGTAAATCTAGATTCACTCCCTCATCCATCCATTGCCAGTGAAGCCCATGCATCCATCCATGACTCGTTCATGAGCATCAAATGAGCATTAGTCTTCTGTCGTAACTTGAACACACGATTAGGCCATAGACACCTAGATACACACCACTTGCTGGAATCAACTGAAACTTTGTGCGAATGTAATGATATATCATATATGTAAGTAATTATAATATTAGAATGAAGAGATACGATTATTTGGAAAAAACTTTCCAATTTAAAAGAGGCTCCTTTTACCAGGCTGCCTCTAGCATGGAAACATGATGAGATAAAGCTGGGCATTGAAGGCATACAGGTTCTCTACAGTATCATGAAGCACATTTGCCCGCAGGTGTTGCAACTGGGCCTGACTATATTCATAAATCACACCAGCAGTTGAGGAAGTTTGTCGCTCCACAGCAAAGGCAGGATCACCACGAGGCCTCCCAACTTGGCAATCTTCAGATCCCAAACAGTACCTGGATTTGCCAGCAAAGATGATGTAATTCTAGTTTACAGCCAGGTTTCTTATTTATGACACCACAACAGTTGAAGGTGATACAGGCATAATGGTGGAGTGACAACAATTTTCCTAGAATTTGCCTAGAAATGGTCCAGGCAGAGACAGGAGTGTGTAGTGGAGGTGTCACCTCTGTCTGAATGGTGGACAATGAAACTCTGGGTGCTGCTCTTGCTTGTAAGTAGATCAGATAATCCTCACTACTGGTGGAAGATCTGTCTGGACCACATAGAGTTCCCAGTACCTCCCAATAACAGCTAGGCCAGAACAACCTAGACAGAAGGCAATTCGTTCAAAATGACCGTCTTGTTTCTCTCAGTCCAAAGATGCTCCCCTTCGGTGCGACAAGTCTGACAACTAGGCAAAATGTCTTTGGGTATACTACAAAGGCATGTCTAATCTAGTGGACTACCTGGTAGTCCAGGTGAGCCGTGTGGAATTTGAGGACTTGTTCTTTAACAATACCCAGAATCTTTCCTCCGGACCACGAATCGCCCAGTCAGTGAGGTATTGCTTGAGAGATCCTGGCACACGGGAGCCGAAAGATCTGCTGATCAGTGTGGGCAGAGGTGGCGTCAACCTCGGTTGAAGAATGATGTACAGGTACAGTAGGTTATTAAATAAAATGGCTCAAATAGTCTTTCATCTTGCACTGTGAAGGGGACATTTGATAATATGCATAATCATTTGCGTGCAATTAGCTAAAGCAGAATTGATTAGCTAGACCTCAATTAAAGGATGGATGCTGAAATCCAGATGATTCCAAAGGGTTTACAATCCATTTCTCTTTTGAGCTGTCACATGGAGTTATCGACTTGGCATGACATTTGGTAGAAAAATAAAACACTACTTTCAAAGCTGTCAGTCTGTGTTAGTTGCATCAGACTTTTTAGTTTAAAGCCTCAAGCATCAAGACTACAAAGAGTCCATACAATATATACATTCTGTAACATAGCACTGATTAAAAAGTTTGCAAAAAGCATACACTTTTAATTACCTTACATTACATTTATGGTATGCAACTGTAAAAGCAGTTCATGAACCGTTATCCTGAGACAAGCCATGTGGAGTAAGGGTTATCATTATACCCCTGATGTTTCTGAAAAGGCAATTGCACACTTTTTATGCTCCAGAAACCATTCCTGTACTTATTTTTGATGTATTCTTGGGGCAGCTGTCTTGTTGAAAGGTCAATCTATGACACAATACTTCATCAAACCAGTGTCTTTTTTTGGTAAGAATGGTGGAAATGGCACCTTAAATATAAAATTAGGAAAAGTAATCTTGTTGCTTGGTCTCTCCCAGAGAACACTGCATTCCCAGTTTGAACTTGGAGTCTCTTTTTAGTTTTAACTCTTTAGGCATCACATGTGTGAAAATTGTTTCGTGACATTGTCAGTTGTAATACGTGTGATAAAAAACCTGTTTCTAAATATTTGTACTATGATTTAACTTATTAAACCAAGAACAAAATACGGTAAGCTTAAAATCACAAAATATTAAGCTATTAATGATCCTAACAAAAATCAGAACGTTCAGAACTCCTGAAAAGATTTACATGT
>JAUZST010014471.1:0-10601 GCA_034779995.1 Parotocinclus haroldoi
TATATATGTCACTTAATAGCATCATTCTTTCACAGAGCAGTTTAGACAGTGGAGGGACAGATGTTTCCACTCACAGTGGCCCTGTGTTATCACCACCAAGTCAGACACAGGAAGTGGTGTGGCATAAATGATGTTGTGTAAGCATAGTACTGAACTGTAATCAGTCATCCTAAAGGAAACCAAATGTCATGTGAAAGTGCGTGCCAATTTAAAATAGACCTCAGACTACATGTCCTAGCAGATGACCAGAGGGGGCAGGTCATGAGGAATGTTACACCTTCTTGCTAAAGAATACAAAGGAATTAGAGTACTGTTACTGTTTCACATATCCCATTCCTCGCCCAAGACCCACATTACAGGCATTACAGTGGTTTGGGGACAAACTGCCTCATGCTTGTAGACAATCTGTTGAAAGTGTCTCAGTTCCTCAGATATTCTGCCCAGGAGTTGGACAAAGCAATAGAAGATCAGGACTGTGTTTTACAGAAAACTGTTTGGCCAGGTGTATCTGAATGATTATAAACATCTCAGGGTCATGACATGACAGGGGTACAAATGTGTGCCAAGGCAAACAGAAACAAAACATGCTTAAGCAATGCTAATCTACACATCTTCACGCATAATTTGCATCCAAGTCCTGATGTCATGGAAACTGGAAGCACTGTAAACAGGTCTACAATGTTTTATAGCAGGCTTTAAATCCTGCATAATAAAAACTAAAGTAAAATAGTTGCTGATCTGTGCACACACCTATTGGCAGGATTTGTTATACACTAATTAAAACCAGAGAACAGCACAAAGATTGTCGTCCAATCACTAATTTAGAATCCAAATCCAATCCAAATGACTGTAGTCTGCCCAACTCCACTCTGTAACTAAAAGATTGTGGGGCAAACATGAATCCAGAGAGACTATGGAACTGTAGGCTACAATTTGTGTGTCTGAATACTTATGCATACATTAATATCCAATCCACAATTTCAGATCATGGCATAACATCACTTACACTGACATCAGGTCGCTTTCACCTCTTAGAGCACTCTTTATAAGATAGCAGTAGAATAACTAATTAATAATAATATCAAATATTAAAATAAAAAGCTTGATCATTTTCTTTTGTGCTCTAATGTGCCCTAATCTTATATGCTCCTTATTCTCCATGCAGAGGTCAACAATGCATATATTTAAGGAACACATCCAGAGTTTGTGTGTCAAACCACCATGCAATTATAAAATATTCCAGGAAGAGGACTCCAAGAATGTGATCATGACTGGCGAGGGCGTTGAGGGTAATATTTTGTTTATTCTTAAAGTTAATTTTGTGGACAAATGCCCCTTTAAGAAAATGCTAAGAAAGGCTAAATGTAACCTGTTGAAACCTGTAATAACAACCTGTTTTATTTTATTTTACAGAAGATATCATGGGAATGAAGGACAGGATTACTGATGTAAAAGATTTTGTGAGTATATACACAATCCAAATCATAAAACGTATAATTTTAACTAAATATCTAAGTATCAATTTAAATAAATAATTAAAGTAATACATTTTAAAATATTAAAGTAATATTTTATTGTACCAAGCACACACTTTTTGTGCAAAATTTGTTGCATGATTGTTGATTGTTGTATTATATTTGCTTTTATAATTTTTTTTATTGAAAAGCACAAGTTTTTAATCACTATATTTTTAGAAATATTATCACTTATAATAATTAAATAACATCCATCATGTCTTGCTGCCTCAAAACTTTTCATTCACTTCCATTACAAAATTAACAATTTACCATGTACCATGTACAAGTTTTTACCTTGTGTGCCATATGACCTTGCGTGTTGGTGTTTTTATGTGACAGCACCCATGTTTCAAACACTCTGGAACCCCAATCTAGAGCGCACACCTTAACAGATGTACTGTATGTACACAGTATTACATGCAGCTACCTACCTATTACTGAGACTCCTTAACAGTTATTTAAAAAATGTGTTTTAGGGATTCATGCAACAAATTCTTAGCTTTAAACCGGTAAAACAGTACAGGCTTTTTCAATTACATATTACTTATTTAGCCATTTGAAATGGAGAAAACTGCCCTTGCTATTTTAAATCTGTATGTAAGTATGTAAGTAACACTAAAGATGGGGGGGGGGTGGAACAGAGGAAAACTATTGTAAAAAGCTACACATACATATGACAACTATAATTAGTATAACTTTTAAAGCCATTAGTCTTTATACCAACATTTGTTATTTTTGTTATTATCTTATTTGATAGGGGAGAGAATACCCATAGCCATTTATAAAACTGTACTTGCCAAAATAATTTTTTTGTTCTTTTTTAACCATGTCATGTTTGTACATTGCTTTCCTGTGTCGCTCCAAATTGCATTAGGAATATGGTACTAATGGCAAAGAAACAGTTTCATGTTTTACTGCATAAATAAAATTACAGTTACAAAGAGAGCTCTGCATAACTTTTCGTTTTAAAACTCTAGCACAATAGCTCTGATCAAAGACAGCATCTAAAAAAAGTATTTATTGAAGGCTTGTTTGTCGAGAAAAAGGATCTGGGATTATACAAGCATAAATTATGGTCTTGTGGAATATCAAGATATGTGGGATAGCTAGCTAATATGATGTGTGCATTCACCCATGTGAGGATTCTCAGTGAGTTCTTTTAGCTGAATTTTCTCCACTCAATGACCCAATAACATCAAGCCCACCTGGCATTAGCTTGTAGCATGCTCCACTTCCTATACATCATTTTCTTATACTTCCTCTATATTTTGCTTTTTGCTCTCTTGCTCCCTCATCGAGAGGTCCTCTTCTGCCTGAGGCAGCATGGCATACAGTGTATGCATGCATCATTAGCATATGATCATTTGCACATAATGCTTAACTAGTCTACCCACATTTACAACTAGGCTCCAAGTCTAGTCCTTGTGCCTGATTTTTAAAGTTGTAATGGGGCTCTCAACGGAAATATAGCAGCTCATATTGACTGATATTATGAAGTCATGCTTGCAGACATGCAAAAAAGTTACGTGGGGTAATGTGTTTTAATGTTTACAACCACCACTTCTCTAAAAACAATATTATAGATATTTGTTTGTTGCTATTTTGTACAGATGAGAGTAGCGTCTGCTTCACAATACCAGTCAACACCAAACAATGTGTTTGTGCCTGTGCTGGTGTCTGGGTTAGTCCTTGCTGCTGCACTGATCGGGATATATGTGTGGAAGAACAAAAGCCAGCGAAAGGCTAAAAACATAAAACTGGTAAGTTTTTCTAACCTCCACATTGATAAGACTCTCAGTGGATCCAATGTAGTATCACACTTATTTACAGTTTGGGCAAGTTACTGCCTCAGAAGAAGCCCAAGCAGAGAGTGTGTGTGAGAGACGGAGAAAGAGAGAGAGAGAGTGTGATTGTTGGCATAAATTTCATTGCACCAAATTCCAGTTCTGATGCTCGCATTCTTGTTGTAGGGGCTTCTGAATGTGGTCACTCTGCATGGTGGTCACTCTGACTTGCCTGTGGCTATGCAAGCGTCTACTTAGAATGTTTTAATGCACTGTATGTTCTGAAATATTCTCCATCAATTGGCCTCAAGCATTCAAGAGCCTGTTGGAGGTTCTTCTTCCAGCCTCAAGTCACCCTTTGAGCCTTGTGATTTAAGATGAAGCATTACGCCTCAGAGTCACTCAGATCTTTACACCTTCCCATTTCCTAACACACCCAACAAGAGCCAAGTACAAGAGCCAGCTGTTTGATTGCGCTCATGTTTTGGCTCATCATTTAATACACATTACTCTAGAGAGTCTAAACCAGTGCTGCTGGAGTTTTTAAACACTGCGTTCAACTTAGTGTGCACTCTGTCAGATACCACCATAGTGTAAATCTTGCAGATAAGTACATCTACAAGAGACAGTAGTGCATCTGTTCACGATTCGTTTTAGTCATCAGTGCTTACAGGATGCTGGTGGCTGGACATGGTGGATTATTTTAATTCCAGCAGCGACAGTGTTGCTGTGTCTGATCCACTCATAGCAGCAAAGCACACATTAAGAAACCACCACCATATCAGTGCCATTGCATTGCTGAGAATGAGCCACCACCCAAACAGGAACAAAGTAAAGGGGACTAAAAGTGTGTAGAGATACAGTCTGTAACTGGTACGTGGACCTGATGCCCACCATTGCTATTTGACACACATTCATTTTAGAATAAAATACACATTGATGCATATTTAATACACGTTGTTTTTTGTTTTGCTTTTACATTGAAGAGTGTTTCGAGGCTTGTGATTAACTGTTAAACATATGGCAGCATATTAGAACAGACTCATAAGCATGTTTTTTCCCAAGTCAGAACTGGAACATTAACTTGATGAAACGTTGCAGTTTTCCTCCCTGTGCCAATGCAGGGCAGCTGTTTCTCTCAGCTTCACATCAAGCTTAAAAAAGCCTCTTAATTTAAAAAAAGGATTTTTAAACTGGAGCTGTGATTGTGCTGATTAGTAGAACCAGGTGGCATTTCAAGTGCTGTATGTTTGAAATAAAAATTGCCTTGAACAGTGCATTGAATGCAAAATTATTTCTTAGGTTAGTAAGGATTATTATTAACACACCACTCAATACGTGCATTTTCCAGGCAGAGGCTTCATTTATGGCTGATGAAGAGAACCAGGGCAACACTCTGGTGTCTGTGGCTCCTCTAAACTCTTTGGAGAGCCAGGAGAAGACAAGTCAGAACGGCGAGTTCCTAGAGGCTGTGAAGACCCAGAATCCTCCTGCTGCCACCAATGGCCATTCAGCAACCAAATCTGACACTGAGCTGTGAAATTCCATCTCAAACACAAAGGTCTCCAAATGCCCCAACCCTGACCTACAAATGACACTAAGGGTCTGATTCAGCTAATGCCCCATCTCACTATTTACTCCATTTATCTCAATACAGATCGCAAACACTGTGTAAAAATAGTTACATTTCTAATTTCTCTGAAAATCCTTTTAGTTTATTATTCATGGATATATCCTGTCTGCCCCAGACACAATCGACATTTGTGGAAGTTTCCAGTTATTAAGTGCTATATAAAATAATTACATAGGTTTATGGAGTTGTGGTAATGGTAATGATGAAAATACTACAGTAAAATCTGATATTATATAATGTTAGTCCAGTATAATGTGAAAAGTCCAGGGCTGTGGCTCTCTGAGCTGTAAATACTGGTCTGGGGTGGATTACATCTTCCTTATAAATCATTACCGGTTCCCCCAACTGCATTTAAAATCGGCCAGCATTGGTCCCTACGCATGTCGCAATGCTCCATGGCTTCCAAGTCTGTCATTTGGCTCCCTGGCATTGTTCCTGAAGAAATGCTCAAATTGAAACACATGGGAGCTTTGTATTAGCTTGTTTGTGTATTTTTGCGCAAGCCTTTATGTGTTGTCGTGTGAATGTGTTTTCTAAAGCTTTCATTGGCAAATGCACATATGATTGTGCGATGATATTCAGTGTGTCGGTGCAACTGTGCACGTGTCCCCATGTGAACAGTATTTTACATGCCCTTGTTCATAAAATCATGTGACAATGTGATAAGAAGACAGTTATTCGACAGCTTTTCAATTGGTGCTAAAACTTAAAAACACGAGCAATTAGCACATACTCCTTCTCGTCACTGCAAACTTCCACTTACAAGTTCCAAAACCTGACTAATTAACCAGGGCTGGTGGGTTACCTATTCAATGTACATTTCGAAATGATGCATTTGTCTTAAATGAGTATTATTCCTTTTTGTAATATCTGTATAATTGCATAGTTGTTTAGATATAGTGGTTATCTTTTGTTTTTTGATGCAATTGCTGATTAGCTATAAGCCAAAGTAAACCAGAAAAGCAGCAGTATCCAGCAGTTAGTTTAATGTGTTTTAGCCTGTAAGTCAGAAACCATTCAATTTGATTTCTAGTAAATGACAACACATACTCAAACATGAGCAGGACTTCTTTTTTTGTTTTCTTTTCCAAATTTGGTTTAAACATTTCACTTTGTGTTTATTCATGCTTTTCTTGTGTTTAACATTTCAAATGTCCTGAGATTGTTTTCTAGAACTGTATTAAACTGATGAATCTGTTTTGATGTAAGTTTGGGATATAAATAAAAATTTTCAGAAAACAAGATGTAAATAGATATGTCCACGTTCTGATTTATTTACCAGAAGTAAAAGTTGTTTATCTGAGGGAATATGAGAGTGTCTGCTCTCTCTCTCATCCAGACGTGCATAAATGAAATAAAATACATTCTGGACCAGTACAAGCAAACAGCTGGCTTGTATCAAGTGTTGTTAATAACATCATTGTGCAGGGATTTCGCAGTGTCTAGAGCCCCAGTAAAACTTCTGCAGTAATATACATGTGCTGCAACAAACTACTCCACTGGCATCAAATTCTGATCCTGCTCCTCTCCAAGAAACCGGGTGTGGAAAAACAATTCAAAATGACATTTTTCAGCAGTTGCCAAACAACAACGAAAAGCATCATAAACATAATCTATTTCTGCTAATTAGAAATCTGGACAAGAGTACCCTTATGAAACTGTTATGGTTGTTTCCTTTCTTGAGAGAAAGAGAAAGAGAAAGAGAGATGGGGGGGGGGGGTATCCTCCATTATGTACTCACACAACAACCATAGCACAATCCATTTGTTTTAGGTAACACTATAATACAAAACACAATGCACAAAATTGAAAAAAAAGCAAAAGTTAAATTATAAACTGAATAAATAAATAATGTAGTACATAGGTGTGGGAGTGTGTGTGCTTTGCATTCAGAGATTTTCTTCTGCAAGCAAATTTGCCCAGAGAACTGCTGCTCACTGGATATTCTCTCTTCTCTTGTAGACCATTCTTTGTAAACCCTATAAATAATTTGTGCATATATTTTCTTCTGCTCCAAACACAGCTGTTCAACACTGGGCATGGCTCAAAATTATGCATAAAAGCCCTATATCTAATGAGCATAAATCATCTGTCCTTTGAGGGATGTTGGGAGCTTCCAATGAGGATCTGCATGCACACCGTGCCACTCTATTTTGCATTTTTGTTCATCACCACTTTACCATCACAAAATCGTAATATTTGAGTGGTATACATTCAAGCACACGCATACAGCAGCGCGCGCGCACACACCCTTTTGTGAGCAAAATTGTACCTGATCTGTGGTGATCCTATGGAGGTCTTTGTGAGCAGTATCTTTGTGGTGGTCTGTTGTCAGCACTGCAGTGACACTGATGTAGTGGTGGTGGTGTATTAGTGAGTGTTTGCTGGTAAGATGGGATCAGACAACAGTGCTGCTGGAGTTCTAAACCCTGTGTGCACGTACTGTACTATGTCACACATCTAACATCTTTCTCCACCATGCAGATGTAAAGTTAGAAATAGTAGCTTATCTGTTTTTTCAGCCATCCTCAAATCCATCAAGGGTCACAGGATGCTGCCTCCAGAGTCTAGTGGCTGTTCATTTTTGGTTGGTGGGCTGCGTTAATTCTAAGAGTGACATTGAGGTGTTTAAAAACTCAAGCAGCACTACGCACACCAACAGTTTACCACATCAGTGTCACTGCAGTGCTGAGAATGATCCACCACCCAAATAGTACCAGATCAGTGGAGGTCCTGATGATTAGAGGACAGAGTAAAAGGGACTAACAAAATATTTAGAAAAACAGATGGAATACAGGACATGTAGAATGACAAAGTGCATCTAAATGGTAAGTTGAACTGAGAAAACAACGAAAATTTGTACAGGGTTCTCAAATCTGTGCATGAGATACTTCTTGATAAGTGAGATAAGATACATTAAGATAAGTATACAAGTCTCATCCATCATTTGTGATTTTTGTATCATATTTGAGAACTACGGTGACTGCTGTACCTTAAATACACTGTTCACAAAAAATAGGGTACATTTTAAAATGAAATATCCCATAATGAAATATCCCCTAATTTTTGTGAGCAGTATAATATTTTAGTAAAATGCATACTTTTATCTAGGCTGTCATCGGATGTTTAGATTATCTTAAGTACAGGTACAGGTACAGTACGAAGCATCAAATGAAAGGACTGCATGAAAAGTCATTTTAAAAATCTAAAAAGTTAGGAAACAATTGTTTCCAATATACATTGCTTATATCAATGCTTACCTTTTGTAATGACGACAAAGATACTAAAAATAAACATAGTGCTTTTATTTACTGATCCACTCTGCATAACAATTCAAACATGGAGTATAATTTTCCCTTTAACCTGACTTTGATAGTAAAATATTGTGGTTACAGCAAATTGGCAGACAGAGATGTTGAGTTTAATACTGTTCGGCGCCAAAGTGGATATCACAGAGGGAAATAAGCCTTTAGGTTCAAATTTGTGGATCCTGTGGAAGCTGTGGAATGGTAACACCTGTGTTTTGGAATAAACACACAAGTGGAATATGTGCACAACTCTGCAATTCCTAAATCTAAATCTGCAGTCTAAATATTATTATGCACCGTCTTGTGCTTAACTCCACTCCACTCAACTCAACAATAGAAATACATAGTGGAACAAAGCAGTTTATATATATATATATATAGTATATATCACATATATAATATGTAAGCTTCATAAGAATATAAAGATATTGTTTAACAAGGCAATAACTGTTTAAAAGACAACAAACATGCAGTTGGTGAAATAACACACACATGGGCTGAACTGAACTAAACCGTGAGACAGCTTTAATTTAACATATCACAGATGCTAAAAAATACTGCATTGCAGTATTACCTATAATCCCCTGTTTTACTTGCTTATGAGAATTACAAGGAGCAAAACATGGCTTTCGTTGCATCCTGAAATGCAGCTATTAAAGTTATAGAATGTGCGACATGCATATCTTTATCAGAAGCAACCTGAAATGAGGAACCAAATTGTTAAATTAATATAATTTTTAGACAAACCTACGCATTGGAAAAACAAAACAAAAAAACACCAGATAAAAATGTCGGACGGCTGCAAAGCGTGACATGCATGTAGTCATCTTGCATTAAAATATAAACGATAACAGGTCTAGTCTGACTGAACACTGGGTTTTTCCACAACAGGAAGTAAAAGTGCTCCCCCCACCGCTCTCCACACTCAGAGACTACGTTTGGGTTAGAATGCCCAAATGGCAGTGGCAAACCATTTGACCCTACATCACATCATCTTCATATTATTGCTATATTAAAAGTACATTGTCATCCCTCTCAATCACAAGATTCTCATGTGATTTCACTCTCCCTCAGGGAGCGCTACCAATTCAATCACCCTCTGCTTTCACCAAAAGTATGACTCCTCAGGGCACTTGGATCTACCAAAAGTATGATACAAACATCATGTCAATAATGAGCATTTGTAATGCAACTAGAAGCATTTACTAACATCTATGAAAAAGATAATTGTGCTTGAGGATCAAATTTACTAAACAACATAACACTATCTTAATGAATAGCATAGGGCAGCATGTATGTTGTGAGGAAGCATTAACAAATGACCAGTTTGAACTTAATAATTATACACCGCTTATAAAATTAGGAGTTATTTCAAAGTGAAATATCCCATACTGAAATATCCCCTAATTTCTGTGAACAGTGTATATAGAGAGATTGACATTAACAGTGAAATATATATATCTATATATATAGATATATATAGAGATATATAGATATATAGATATATAGAGATGTGCAGGGTTCAAATCCCACCCCTGCCAAGCTTCCATATTTGGTTACCTGAGCAAGGCCCACAATTGCTTGTATTCTAAGATTGTTTTAATTGTCACTCTGGATAAGGGAGTCTGCTAAATGACAAATATAAATATATACAAGGTGAGTGTAAAGTCAAACATACACTGTGTGCTGCGTCACGGAGTTTTCACAAAGGTTGTCAACTATTATTGAGGTGTCTTCACCCATATGGAATATCATTTCGTATTCCCCTAATTTCTATGAGAAGTATATACATAAATCTAAAGGATCTCTTCGTTGGTACAGAAAATGATGTGTCATGTCATAGATCACAGTCCTATTGAAGCAATCCAGTTTACTACAATATGGCTGCCAATGTTGGCTATGTTGCTAGAAAACATAGGAAGAAAAAAACATGAAATATGAAACAGAATAAGACTACCATTGTATGCAAGTGCTACAACCCCTGGCAAAAAAGTATGGAATCAGCAGTCTTGGATGAGCACTTGCAGACATTTCATTCTGTAGAACAGACTCGGATCAAAAACAGGATACAATAATAAGGTCATTCCAAAGTGCAACTTGTTGGCTTAGAGGAACACTCAAAGAAATGAAGAGAAAACATTGTGGAACTGTTAGGGTTCGCAATGCGAGCCCTTTTTACTTTGTTCGCCGCGGTCAGTTATTTTACCCCGATCCCTTACTGTTGTTTTCGTTTTCTCCCTACGTCTTTAATGACGTTTTGTTTTGGTTCTCCGCGGCGAACCATTGGCTTGTTTCTTTAATTTACGCACCTGTTCTTTATTTTAATTTAATTAGTTTCGTTATATGAGCCGAGCGAACA
>JAUZST010014472.1:0-10601 GCA_034779995.1 Parotocinclus haroldoi
TGTGTGTGTATGTGTGTGTATGTGTGTGTATGTGTGTGTATGTGTGTGTATGTGTGTGTATGTGTGTGTGTGTGTGTTTGTGTGCACGCGCGCCCCTCGATATCTTGGAGCCCCATCTAGGGCTGTTGCTGCCCTTGCGCCCAGAGTTGCCATGACCCCGTGTGGATTAAGAGAAAGATAATGATTGAATGAATGGTTATTGTACAAAAAGTGTCACACTTGAGCCTTATGTATGTACTTTAGCTATACGTATTACAAATCCTAAATAATAATTTCCTCTGCCTTACTGTGTTTTTTTTTCACTCCCAGGACCAGCTTCAGCAGAAAATTGTGTGTCCTGGTATCGTAACGTGCCTTACATCTTCACCTGATGGTCTCTACATTCTGGCAGGCATTTCTGAAACTATATATCTGTGGGAGGTGAGCATGCACTCAAATGACAAATTGTTTCATTAATAGGATTAAGAAATGCCTGTACATGTACTCCATGTTTTACAATTACCTGACTTGTGATATTTTACTTTATGATGGGAATACAGTTATACACACACATTCAGCAGAAATTATATTCTCAGCAAAATCAGAATTTTGACACGCTGTATGAGTAGCGATACTATTGACCACTGTGATGTAGAAGTAGGCGTAGGGAGTCGCGTGGCAGGAGTGTTGAAGCCCTGGGAAATGAACTGATGAAAAGCCGTTGTCATGCAATTATTATTTTTCTTTTTCACTTTCAATTGTTATTCAATAAATTGAATAAGCTGTTAAACACTTTATTATAAAAGAAGCTTTATGTTAATGTTTTTGCACCACTGTAGTCAAAAGCGTTAATAAACAATAAAGCTAGACTTTTCTACTTAATAATTTGTTAATCTTAAGGACTCGTTAAAATAGTTTAATTAATTGCAAGTAGTCACTGGTGTCATGAAGAGCAGCAATACCACTGTTAACATCATACATCAAGACTTGCATAGAATAAATCTTAATCAGGTGAAAATGATCAAATTGCTAAATACTGTAGTAGAATTTACTTTGCTCAAAATTCTAACCCCATATAGAAAAATGATTAATATCCAGTACAAATCAAAATACCTCAAAAACTTGAAAAAAGCACCAGTTAAAAGAATAAATATACTCACTTTGCTCTTAGAAGTAGCTTTATCCTTTTATAGACTCTGACTCAATAAATGGTTGCAGAATGTTAATGAATTCGCATTTAAAAAATAATATATAATAGTATCAGTAATAATAAATACAGGGACATTTTAAAAAATAAATTCTTTATTCCTTTAACGTATGGGACAATTGACCAAATCCCAAGGCTGACCTCTTTCAGAATGATATTACAGCTAGCCATGCACGTGAACGGCTATACAGACAATAAATACAAGACTTGGAAATGATGGAAATGAGAAGAAAGATATGAACTACAGACTCAATTTAGTATATGTTCAGTGCTTTTAATCAAAACGTAAAACAAAAGTTCTGAACTACTATTATACCAGAAAAGTGCAGCACGATTCTGCAAATGCACAGAATGATGTGGATATGACTAGCTAAAGTTTGACTATAAAGCACAAACTGTGTTTGAAATGTGTTATTATAAACTTATGATTAATCACAATAAAAAGAATCAGCAAAAGTAAATATGTTACTGTTCTATGGGCGTTTCTATAGCGCCCATGGTCGCTTTGATATAGGGTAGAGAGGGAGAGAGGGGGAAAGAATTTACATTTATGTCATTTAGCAGAGGCCCTTATCCAGAGCGACTTACAATTAACGCAGTCTTAAGATCCAATCAATTGTGGATTAAGGGTCTTGCTCAGGGACCCAACTGTGGCAGAGGTGGGATTTGAACCCTGGACCGTCTGGTCCATAATTCAGTACCTTAACCACAAGGCCACCACAGTCCCAATTTAGAAAAGTGATGTAGATGTGCTGGGAGTAGAGGTAGGTTTTTGTTGTGATATGAATGCAGAAAGTTTAGAGCAGTAGCCTAGACCTTGTGGCAATGCGTTCCATAACTAAATGATCTACCTCCGGCAGAGACATGTCGACCTTTGTCTCACAGACAGCAGATAATTATCGGAAAACCTGAGTGACTGTGTTGAACTGGACGAGTGAAGGAGTTCAGATAAATGGTTAGGTCAGTTGGTTGTAACTGCTGTATTGTTTGCTTCTCATAGGTCTCAACAGGAAACCTTCTGGTTATTTTGAGCCGACACTATCAGGACTTGAGCTGCCTGCGTTTCACAGATGACAGCAGCCATTTCGTGTCTGGAGGAAAGGACAATCTGGCGCTTGTTTGGAATCTTGCCAGGTATGTTTGGGAATTTATGCCTGCTCCTATTATTCTTTTTACTGCTGTTTTTTTCTGTTAATTGACTTTCTGTATAACACCTAGTCCAGTTCAATGGTGCAGAAAGCTCTAATTTGCAAGCCAGTGACAATCACAGACGTTTATCTGTGTCACAGGCCAGACAGGTTTGCATACTCCCTGTTAAACTGATGGTCTCAGTTCACACAGTGCAAGCAAATGTGATTCAGTGACCTTACAGTACCAAAGATAAAACACAATGAACTCCAAACGATGAGTGGAAAAAGTCTTAAGAAATGTTATTCATGATTTGTAAATGTCAAATAGATCTTTCCGTATTCCCTAAAGACAAAACTCTCCATAAACATATTCTATGGTTTTGTAAGTCTTTTAAATGCATGCACCCCTGCATAGACATCATTCAAATAAGCACCCAGGACTCTCAATTAGTATCACTATTGTGCAACGAGAAAGTTGGAGGATGTAACTTTAAGCAACAGAGGAGTGACCTGGCCATGACCAGTGACGGGTACGAATGTGTTAAATGATGACCTTTCCTTCACTCTTTTGGTTTGCGTAGGAGAAAGTAAACATTGTGGTTCAATATATGTTAAGATGAATGTGTAGTCAAGTCATTTGTGCACCATCACACTGCATGGCTTGTCAATTTAATACGCCACCAATGGTGTTATCAGTTGTACTATGCGTTGCTTTATGTGTATTGAATGTTGACTTTGGTAGTTATGGGGTCTTAATAATTCAAATATAATGTTTAATTTGCTTGGGAATATTATACGTTGAAATAACCAAATAAAAACATTTCCATTTTTATTTCTGAAGAATATCAATTCAAAATAATGTGTATTGTTCAACAAAAATTGTTTTTAGACACTTGCAATTAAAATGAAAAGAAATTAAGTATTATTGGGCTTCCTAGGACATCCCTAGTGTCTGTGTTAAAAATAAAAAAAAATAAAGGTTAACGTGGTTGGGTTTATACATATAAATTAAGAGGGTCTAGAATGACCAAAATAATCCCAAAGCTCCAAGGTTGGAGCTGGTAGGCCAGTCAGTAGAGAGGTGCAACACTGGAGTTGTCATATGACTAATACCTGGATCAGCAGTCCTACATTATGTCAGGTACATTAAATTTGAGTAGTGTAGTTCAGTATGTATGAAAGTGCTTGAAGGGTTCCTGGCATTTGGCAGCATTAGTGTCTTGTTTGCCAACACTCACAAGTCATTAGCTCTGCAAAGTGGCGTAGTGGGAAATGTACAGTGTTTTGCTGGACCCGCCAGATTCTACTGTTCCTGAGCTCTAATGTACTTTAAGTACATATCTTTAATGGAAACTTGAAAGATGCTTGAGCAAATTTTTCTGAAAACTGAAGGTTGAAGAAAAAGGCAAAGCGATCTTTCGAGGTGCCAGTTCACACTGAATGCTCAATTAGTACAAATATCATGTTTACCTGATGGCACCGAACGATATGCTTTGAGTTTTTAGAAGATTGACCGTGGGATCTGACAACAGTTGAAAGATAAAACAGGCATTTTTTTTTTGTCCATAGCAAACTGTCCAGAATCTGCATTCCTCACACAGAGGCCATAGAGCAGAGCTCATTTTTTGGCCTAAAATTGACCAGTAATGTTTGAACCATCAGGCTCTTGTCCACGCCCATTACACTTAGAACTGGCCTTGCAACAAAATGTTTTTGTTTAGTGGTCACATGAATGTCACACAAATCTTATTTTGTCATGTTTGCGCTGTGTGCTGATACCAATCCTTGACTATTTAGTGGCTGATTTGACGGGTTATCACTGAAATGCAAGCAGGTTGTGCTATTCAGAGTAAACTGCTTGTATGGGTATAATACACTTATTTTTCCTTAATAAAAGTAATGCAGATTTGTTTATATTACGGTATTTAGTTTTATGGGGTAACAGAAAGAACCAATGAGCCTTGGGTAGGATCTTTCCTGCAGTACATGTCGACCAGTCAGATACAGATAAGAAGCGCAAACAATTACAAGTGCTGGAGCAACTGGTTTAGGCTCTATAGTCCATCAAGGCTGTGGGTTATGTGTAATCGATTTTGTGTGTGTATGTGCATGTGCATGTGTCTGTGTGCGCTCACTTGCTTACGTCATCATGATGCAAAAATGTCACGGTGTGGTTTGAGGAGATACCCTGTCACAGGCTTTCTGTTTATTAAACAACCTAATGCAATTGCATGTTTTTGAACAACAGGTATGAAAATGAATTTGAGATTTGAGCTTCTTTGTTTATTTTGATTTTGAATTAAATTCTAATAGTACTTTATTTTTTACTAAAACAAAGTTTAAAACAACTTATATTTTTACATCTATGTATTTATATCATGTTTATTTATGTATTATTGTTTATTATTTGAATACATTTTGTTCTATTGAATAAATTTGCATTGTTTCCACTTGAGAATATCTTTGGTATCGTGAGCCCTGTATCGTTACCCTGCTAAGAATGACCAATTAGACAATTGGTAACAATCTTCATGTAACCTGCTCATTTTTGTGCACACTTTGAAGTTGTGCAGTTGTCATCACATTCACGTGAATAAGCCAGTATAATTAATATCCGAGTCTGTCATGACTTTACTTTTCTGCATTATGCAGAAAGTACATTTACCATATTTAAAAGCACAAACAATGCAGTCTGAATATCGACTCTCCTGCATGGTACAAGCCAGAAACTTAAAAGGAAGGCAAATCAATTCCACAGGCCAAGGTCTTTCTAACCTTATTATCTTTCTTGCTTTGCTGAACAGATTAGTGAACCAAGACTGACCTTTCAGTATTGATACAGGCATTTCTTAGTCAATAAAGTGCAACTTGCAGTCAAATGTGAAATGAGCTATGTGAAACCTCATGGTCACATTCAAAATCGTAAACAAAAAAAAAATTCAGCTCAAACAGTTCTGGGTCACCGAGTGCTTTTACAAAACCAGTTTTCCTCTCATTGTTTGATTTGTTTGGGCAATGCAAAAGCAATTCAGATCTGATGCAGGAAGTGGAAAATGTCTTCTGCTTTGAATATGGGTACCGAAGCTGACACGTTAACGCATTTTAATGTGAATAATTTGTAAAACATTTTTCATTTCTTAATCACTTTCACTTCATGACATTGTGATGGACCTATAGATATTTTCTGTGTGTGTCTGTGTGTGTTGGTCCCCATTCACTGTAGTGTAGAGTGTAGTAAACAAAATCATACAGTTGTCACATAAACACACTTGCATACTTGGTCACGGACAAACGTTATCCTAGATGCTGTTTCTTATAAAGATACCCAATAAATTGAGTGTTTTCATATTTAAACTTTGAAACACCTTGGGAGCCAAATTGCTGCCACACACAAGGATGTACAACATCCACACTACGTCATGTTTCACAGTTTCACATTTGACTATAATAGACATGTAGTAGTGTAGATACTTTGTACATAGTGTTTTATGTTAAAAAATAATATTGTTTACACTCAATATGAAGACATTTATTACGGTAGTGTACAATGCAGTAATTATTTTATTGTTATGACATCTGAAACAGTTCCAATAACAAAAAACGAAAGGAACTTTTTCGTTTTCTGTTTTCGACCACGCTTCTCTTTTCTGTCAGCAGATGCAGCAAGCGTTTGCTTGTAGTTTTTTGTTTTTCAGATGTAAAGTAGCTGTATATAAGACCAGTTTTTATTTACAATATTATTCTTAAGACGTTGGACATAAAGCGAGCGGACATTCTGATGGGTGTTAAATGGTTTGTAATGTTTGTAATGTGATTAAATTACCTGACAGCCCTAATTGACTGCATCGAGTATATTTGAGTATAATTGAGTACAAAAGGAATCAGAATTTCTTGTATTGAGAGTATTTCTAATTCTTATTTACCCTACAAACTTATACTCTACTGGGCTGTTATTTGAAAGAGGGACTTAATTTCTATTCATGCATATATTGGTCATCATCATCACGCACATGGGCAGAATTTATTTATTTTTTTTTTGTCTGGACAATGTTTTGTCTGTTTGAAATCACCGGTTTTTGAGCTGATGCACTGTGTTGATTGTTTTTTTAGGGTGAATACCCAGCAAAATTCATACAATACTTGTTTGGGATTTTCTTTGACATACACACTTTATCTTTCTACATATATTAATGCCTAAGGTCCAAAGCATATTTCTTGCTATCAAATAAACATGACTTGTGTGAGCTAAGATATGTCTATAGAGGTTTTGTGTTATATGGCGAGGGTATAAGTCTTGATCAGGGTCTCCAGGCTTTGCCATTTTGTAACTAGTATAATTAACTATGTGAAACCCCACATAGCCAGTTTGTGGACACTCAAAAATTACATCCAAAAACCTGGGCATCGGGTTTTGATAAGCTTTCACACTCAATTCTGTAACATGACTGATTGTTTTTTTAGGGTGAACACCCAGCAAAATTCATACACTACTTGTTTGGAATTTGACATACCACAACCTGTTGACATACAGGAGTTGAAATGCCAGCAGTCTAATAGTACTTTCACAAAATCTACTGAAATATGACAGTTCAGACAGGTTTTGACAAGAACTGTTCTATCGTAATTTAATGATAGATATTTCTACACTTTTAATGTGTTCTTGTTTGACCAGATGAAACACCTTTGTGGTTTTATGTTAGAGCTGTCAAAGTTAATAACGTTAATAATACGTTAACATAATAATACTGTAACTTGGACCATTTTATCAAGGTGCTTAAAGACATTTTGCTGCTTGACCCTGTGAAAGGACACTTGGTTATGTTAGTCTGCATCTGAAATTCATTCTCTTGTTCAGTATTGCCTACTTTGTGCATACTATATAGAGCAAGCACGGAGCAATATTTCCATAGCGTCAGTCATGAGCAAGCAAAAAAAGAAAAAAAATGCAATCATGTTGCAATTAAATTTTTTTTTACATTATTTTTTATTTTGTCAGCTCATAGCCCTACTTGATACATTTTGATAAAAAAGATAGTGATACATAGTGTAGTATCCAGTGAAGGAGAAGTGGAGGAAAATGAGAATGAACTTTTTGATTTTTGTGCCTTCCCAAGATTAAGAAATTTAGATTCTGTAGACTTTGCTGAAGGGCTATTTTGTGGTTGGTTATGAAGAAAAATTTCACCTAATAAGAACTATTGAATTATTTATTTCCATAAGGTCATGGCAATACACATTATCATTCTACATATATTAATGCCTAAGGTCCAAAGCATATATTTTGCTATCAAATAAACATGACTTGTGTGAGCTAAGATATGTCTATACAGGTTTTGTGATATATGGCAAGGATAGAAGTCTTGATCCGAGTCAACAGGCTTTGCCATTTTGTAACTAGTTTAATTAACTATGTGAAACACCACATGGCCAGAAGTTTGTGGACACTCAAAAACTGCATTCAAAAACCCGGGCGTCTGGTTTTGGTAAGCTTTCACACTTAATTCTGTAACATGACTGTGAGGTAGGGTGCTAATGTTGGACAGTATGTCTTGGCTCGTTGGCATTTCAATTCATGTCAGAGGTGTTAGATGGAGTTAATGTCAGGGCTTTGAGTAAGTCTAGGAAGTTGTCCTTATTGGCATCTGGCATACCAGATCAGTACAGCCTATTTTCCATTGCTAACAATTGGGATGGTCCTGTTCCTCCATTGTTCATTGTTTCCAAAAACATTTTGAAAGGTGGCTCTCGGCCCACAACATACTTTTCCGCTTTGGGTTACTCTGTCAGGAGAGTTTAAACTTGCATTTGCAGATTCCTAGACAAGCTGTTTTCAGTCAGTGGTTTTCTGATATATTCTTGTTCATATTTATTCAGTATTCATGTGTATTCATCCTTAGTATGAGTTTGATCAGATTCTTTGAATCAGTTGTCAGTGTTGTACACAGTAGTTAGTGAAATTCCTAACGGTGTGCAAAAAGGTATAATTATTCGCTCAATTTATCAGTACTCAATCCATCATTACTTATCACCATCCAAGCCATTTATATACACGTTATACAAGTTATCTCATTATGTTAATGTTACACTTTATCTCAAGTCATAGTTAACTAATGAATAATCCATGGTAATAATGTAGGTTAAATAAACAGAAACTCAATAAGTATTAACAAAGATAACATTCAAAATATAATTAAAATAAAATGACTGGCACATTTTTAGAGGAAATAAAATGTTGTGCAGTTATGGTGTATAATAATTAAGAGAAAGCCAATAATTAGCAGAAATTAGACTAAACAGAAAAAAACGGAAAAGTGCTGGTGCCCTGGCATCCCCAATTAAGCTGAGGAGGGTGAAAATTACTGCCCTCTGTGGGTACGGTGGGAGCAGCTTGTGCTTGTTGATGGATCAACGATCATCTATACTGGTGGTCTATGTTAGCTGTCTAGAGCCTGTTCACTGTGCGAGTGTGTGCGTGTGCGCTCATGAAGCCACTGTTCATAACATCGCCTGATAGCTAGGTCAGAACAGCCTAGATGGCGGACAGTGATGTCGCCCCTTTTAATGTCTGCCAGTTGGCAAAATGCGTTTGAATGCATGTCTAGCAGTCAACGATCTCTCACCAAGAGGGAAGCGTCCACAAGTAGCTTTATTACAGACAGCTGGCAAAGCACATTTACGCCCTCTTGTGACAAGATCCAGACTACAATCAGACCGCACCTATTATCATACACAGTTAAATCTGGCTAATTGGACCACTGGTTAATGGGAGCAGCCGCTTATTCGGACCGAATCCTAAAGTACCGAAACAAATCCTATTATATACATGTAATTTTATTCACTTATTTGCTCCAAAATTCCGCTTAATCGGACCGAAGAACGTGAGAGCAAATTAAAAAAAGAAGCCACAAGTCGCCACTTTGCCACTGCAAAGCAGTTTAGCATGATATAGGAGGATTTTTGGGATCCCCGGGAGAATTTATGCTTTTATCAAGGGTCAGGAAATCCAAATTGTGTTGACAAGAGCAAAACAAGCGGAAGGTAAACACGCCCACCACTTTCTTGTTCAAGTGCAGTCTACCCTACCCTACAGATGCCGTTTTGGCAGAGGCACGATTCGAACCCTGGTCCTTCTGGTCCTTAGACCAGGTCATTAATTCCTTTGTGGAATATTCCAAACAAGTGTTTGTTAACACCAGTTAAAACTTTTTTTTTGTAATGTGTTGCAGGCTTCAAGTCAGAATTAACATATTTACAAAAATGAGTTACTAGGGAAAATGGTTAAATACATTTTCTAGATTCTGTTATTTTTATATATAAAAGAAAACATCAGTTGGAAAATTATTATTTTCACATCCACAGGATGATGGCTCCACTTAAGCATCGTCATTGCTCATCATTTTTCATATAACAACACATCATCCATGTCTACCTTCAGGTACCATTGGTCCACTGCAAACCACTGCAGCCCCATCTGGTTCACAATCTATCAAAGCTTTCTCATGTCACTCCTTCACCTTCCTCTTGCATCCAGGATTAAATAAAAAATCCCTTGTCCTCGCTTTTTTTTACGCCTGAAAAATGTCCAACTTCTTGTTCTTTGCATTCTTTGGTTCAGAACTACACACCTGCTTGGCAATTTGTGTCTGCAGTTTCAGGGTGTTTGCCATATCATTCTCTGAGATTGAATCATGGACACAAGGCCAAATCTCTGTTTCAGTGTCCTTGCTCTTCATTGGCTTCTTACACCTGTCAGAACAGTTCAGTGTCTCTCTTCCTCCCACAGAACTGTATAGACTCTACAAAGAATACCTAGGAAAATGCCACTTCTCTCCTCTGCAAATTTTGTGTGTCTGTCTTTGGTATTTATTTTGGTCAAATTTATCCTCAAGCTCTTAGTCTTTTCTATTTGTTTCATCAGAGTCAATTAAGAGCTTTCTTGTTAGGGGATGCGGCATGTGCAGAAAACCTTTTGTAATTGTTTACATTTTTTGTGGTCATATAATGTGATTTGATTTTTTTCTGACTCTGGCATTAAGTGACTTGTACATGTCAAATTTTAAAAATGCCCACAGACATGAATCAGTAAATAGAAATCAGGCAAGTGAGTCTGATCGGCCTTAAGGGGGCGGTACAGCGAAGCATAACACTTTGCGGTCAGAGATGTACAAACAGTTCTCGCAAACTCTTAAACTTTTTAAATAATTTGCAAAATATGACTGTATAATGTCAATCAACAGCCAAGAAGCTGATCTCTCTCTCTCTCTCTCTCTCTCTCTCTCTCTCTC
>JAUZST010014473.1:0-10600 GCA_034779995.1 Parotocinclus haroldoi
TACAGATAAAGGTTTTGTTGCTCTGGCTTCAGCTCTGAGATCAAACACCTCATCAAAACTGAGAGAGCTGGATCTATCCGATAATAATCCAGGAGAATCAGGAGAGAAGCTGCTCTTAGATCTACAAAAGGATCCACACTGTAACCTGGAGAAACTGGAGTAAGTGTTACTAGAGCTTTATAAACATACACACAGAACATGAAACACATCTTAATAATTCCCTTGTCCACAATGTGTGTAGGATTTTGTACTGTTGTTCTATATAGCATGCATTTGCTGGTGTTTACACTGATTCTAATTTTAAACTCTGATTATGTCTTATGTTCTGCCCTCTCTTACAGCATCCGTCAGTTATTATATCATCTAGACAGATTTAAGACCAGACACTTGTAATGACATCTCCCTCAGGAATGTGGACTGAGGAAGAGGCGTAGCTTCTTTACACATCGACTCTTCCTTCTCTATCTGTTTGTGTTTTTGATTAAACACTTGGTGTTTGGTTAAATTGAAGTTGGTGGTTTAGATCTAGACTAAGCAGTGTGAAGTGCTGATGTTCAGTGGTTGATTGCAGTAACTTTTCATTTTGTGTGAAATGTTGTATACAAATCTTTTTATTTTGTCAGTAAACTTGAGTTTTGTGTGAGGTGTTGGAGGGGAGATGCTCCACATGCACAAGAAAGTCCAATCAGTATCACAAAATATGAATTTGCTCGTTATCTTTAGCAGTGTTGGGGTAGTTAGTTTTTTTTAAACCCACATAATCCAATACTGATAACTCATTACTTAACTAACGTTTTTATAGGATTCCTTTATTCATTAATTTCTGTTAAATGTAATAACATTTTCAAGCAAATCTGAGAAATACAAAAATCAGTAGCAGCAACATTAAACATGTAGAAAAAATTACTTTAAGTTGGGTAACTTATGGCCAACAACTGCTTTGTACAAGAATGAGTCTTAGTTGGCTCCTCTATCTTGTTACTGAATTCTGCTGTTGTGATTTGTTTGTCAATTTCAGCAAATAAAAGCATTGACTAACAAAACTGAAAGAGAAGATAAAACTCTAGGCTTATCTTTACTCTTGAGGGTCCAGGTCTCTGTTTGGGACAATGACTTGTTGTTGCTTGATTAGTGAAATTATCCATATTGTTAGAACAAAGAGAATTGGTTGGTGAAAGTTAAAAAGGGAAGCGATGTAATGCTTCCAGACATGCATAGTTTTGATAAAGCAGTATTCTTGTAGCGTTGGTGGTATAGTGGTTACCTTTAGCTGCCTTCCAAACAGTTGACCCGTGTCTGATTCCTGGCCAACGCAAGAAGTATCTTACTTAAGTGGCTGTGTATGTGACACATATTGCTATTGTGTGCCCTGTGATGAATTGGCGTACAATTTATTGTATTTAGTATTTATACATGTTGATGGTAATTTGGCCACTTCATGTTTCTACTGTCAAATTTAATAGTACAATTGTAAACTTCGTTGACTATGAACCATAAATTATTTCACAGTTCTACTATGGATGTTGACGGTAATTTGGTTGTTTTATGGTCAAATTTCACAGTACGTTTTTTTTGGGTGTGACTTATAATTCCAGTCCAGAAACATTTATATATCTCAAAGAGCATCCTCTGGTGGAGCAGAGGAAATACAGCAACAGTGAATCTAGTGTACTTTGCTAAATTGTTTCTGCATTGAAAAGTAATGAGCTACAGGAATAAAACAAAAGACTAGCTCCTGAAAAGTAGTGAACTGATCTCAATAATCAGACTCAATAATCTCAATACTTATACAAACCTTCCATAGTATTGAAAGGGTCTCAAAGTAATAATAAAATAATAGCTGCACAATTGAAAGGTGTAAGTGACAAAAAATGAAAAAAAAATAGAGCCACCATCAGAAAGGCATTGGTGGTTCAGTGGTAGAATTCTCGCCTGCCATGTTGGGAACCGGGGTTTGATTCTCGGCCAATACAGCTTGGTGTTTTCTTTCAAATGTTGAACTGCTGTGGAAATAGGAGCTGTTTAACCTAAAATTCCTGTCTAGGAGCATCCAAATATCCAAGAAAGTGTCCTCAGGTGGAGCAGTAGAAATACAGTAACAGTAAATCAATTGTCCTTTGATAAATATTTCCTGTATCTGTAAATACAGATAATGAGCTACAGGAAAAGTCTAGATCCTGAAAAGTACTGAACTGATCACAAAAATACTTTCCAATGTATTGAAACATGTGCTACTTCAATAAACACTAATAAATGTATTTATTTCACTGCTTTACATGTATAGTGTATTTATGATTAAAAAAAGATAAATAGTATTGTTCATTGTGTTGTTTTAAAACAGTTGATCTCAGTCTAACTATACTAAAAGATCACTGGGCAGCTCCATCAAGACTTAAAAGTATAATACAAAAAGTATTACGATTTTTTTTTATAAGCAATGAAATAATGAAGTACTTGTAGCATAATTAATACGTGTGTAATATAATATAATAGTAAAAACGTGTGTAATAAATGCAGTGTGTGCTTCAAATTTTTTATTGTAAATAAACTGTATCTCTTTGACATAACCAATAATCAACAAGACAAAAACAAGAATCTGAGTTTAAAATCACTGTAAAAAAAACGCACGCAGTCAGTGCAACCTAAAAAATATTTCAATGTAGAATGAAGCCATTGAACAAGTTATATTCAACTTAAAAAATACTTTTATCTAACAAATATTCAGTCAAGTCATTTGTTTAGATCAAGTAAAACTAATTTAATTGCTTGTTACATCCTTGTACAATGAACTAGTATTTTTATCAGATACTGCATTTCTGGGTTTTTGAAGTATAATTTTTTAAAACAGAATTTTCTTATTTCATCATCTGAAGAAACTAAAAGTATGAATATGACAAGAATAATAAACAAATTCCAATAGAGATTAAACTAAGAATGGAAAATATAGAATAAGCTTTTCTCTGTACATGTCCTCGTTATTTTAATGAATATTGCAAATATATTTGTTTTTTTTAATGAACTAGGTAATCTGTTTGTAATAAATGTTTATCAGTTCAAAACCATTAACAGGTCACATCTCATTTTTTTTTTCAGTATTATCACTTGCATTTGATATGTCATATTACCATAAACTTTGTGTGCCATCTTACACTTCACTCACAGTTGGATTTTAATAAAGTGCTGCTATGTAGTCAAAGTCATAGTTTATTTATTTACATTCACAATGTTGACAGAGGCTCATCTGGTATTGGTATGTAAATATGTTTTTACATACATTTTCTTCTATAAATCATAATGCCAGACTTTATTTAAATATGTTTACATTAGTCATATAGTTGAATTAATGTTATAATACTTTGCAAATGCTATGAAGGTAAATAAACATAAGCAAACATTTGGCACAAAGGATTAATGGTGTCATTAATGCAGCAGGTAAACAAAGTTATTTGTAGTCAGCAGGATTCAAACCTGCATGGGGAAACCCCAATGGAGTTCAAGTCCATCACCTTCACCACTCGACCATGACTACATATTAAAGAAGAAGAGCTGCTTAGTGACCTTTCAGTACAGTTAAACTTAGTTTTGGGGAAATCAATTAAGAATAAAGAATATCTGAATTGTTTATAATGTGCTTTGTTTAGATATATTGTATTTGTAGTGTATTTAATTGAATATAATTCTGAAAAGGATTTGCAAATCTTCGTATTCTGTTTTAATGTTTTACACAACAAACCAAGTTGATTGGAATTGGGGTTTGTATTTTTTGTGGCCATAACATGATTTTGAATACTGAACTGAAACTGAAACTATTTAACAAAAACACATTACAAACAATCCAGATATTCTTTGTGCTAGACTGATTTATCCAAAGCTAAGCCTAACTGTACTGAAAGGTCACTAGGCAGCTCCAACAGTACTACTCTTTTAATTTTGTGGCTGAGTGGTTAAGGTGATGGACTAGAAACTCATTGTAGTTTCCCTGTGAAGGTTTGAATCCTGTCATCTATGAATCACCTGCTCCTTTAATCATGTTTTTATCTGCATTCAGAGTACATAAAAGTATCAAAAAGTATCAAAAGTAAAAAACATTAATTTAAGTTTGTGAATAATGTAAACATATATAAATAAAACATGGCATTATTCTTTAAAAAAGACAGTCTTTGTAATAAATATTGTTAATACAGTTAACACCTCTGTTCAGATTTTGGATATAAGTATTCATCCACTGAGTAAATATGCTATTGTAGTGTTTTTAACTGTTGAATAATTAAGCAACACGCTGAAATAATCAAACATTCTCTTTATTTAACACTCCATACATCACTCTCGTATCACACATGCTCCGTCCGTACCAAGCTTACAGCACATCATATCCTACACATTGTGTAGAAACAACAGCTATTTACTGTAAATCCTAATATTTTATGATTTATGACATTCCTTTATTGTTAGAATTAATATTTATAATATATTTTTAATACTATGTTTAATAATATTAATAATATAGAATAATAATAATATATAATATTATTTGTGTTTTTTTATGTAAAAGTTCTGCAAAAACCCAGGAAACAACACAAACATCTGCGCTATTTTTTTTTTTTAATCCGCCATTAATAGGTAAAAGGTGAGCCACGAAGTGGTGAGGTACCACCAAATCATATTCCAGATCTTAACATGTGCTGTTATAACAGATAATCATCGTTATACACCTAATTCTTAGGGGCATCAAAAATGTATGCTGATATTTGTACTGTTGCATTCTGGTCATTTTCTAAGATTGTTCATGTAAGATTTAACCAACATCTTCATTTGATTTCAGATTAAAAATGTCTGATGTCTGCATTCTAGCATCAGTACAGATTCAGTCCAGATTCCTGTGTTACAATAATATTTTATCCTGCCCTGATACCATATTATGTTTATATATATATATTTTAATAGGTGGTCGTTGTTACGTTCATGTTGTATGTTTATATGCTGGAACTGGCAGAGTACCTGCCACGGGTTTAGTGCTACCATCAGGTGGCCGGTTTGTGTCTCTCTTGCTGTCTTTCTTTCCAGGTGAGGCTAATGAGTCCTGAACCAGCTGATCTTAATGCGGGTGGTTGCATAGTGGAAGCCTCATCTGTGAAAAGATCCAGCGATGTTCAGCAACAGCCCCGCGGTGTTCTCACCATTTGGCCTATGGCGGTCTCTGATTGTGTTTTAAAGAACATAGTGGATTTATTGCTGTATTGATTTCTTTTAGATCTAACATTGGACTGATAATTACACTCTGACTAGCATAACAGCTTTTATGGTAGTCAGATTGTGTGCCTGTTCTTTTTGAAACATTGGCGAAGTGATTTAAGTGAATTGGTTAATGTTTTGAGGTTCTTGTAAAAACCATGTTAATAACTTAAAAATATCTTTCACATCATTGTAGGGGTGAGTGCCGTTTATTTTGTTTATTCTTTCTCTTTGTTTTCTGTTTCCTGGTAAGAAGGTAGGCAAGGTTACTGTATCTTTTTTTTGTTTCTTTCTTTTGGTTAGGTAATTTAGAAATGGGTTGTGAGATGTTTTGTTTGTTATTTTGGCCCTAACTCACCCTGAAGGTCTACGATGTTGACGATGTATGTTTGTTTTTGGTTTGTTGAAAACAATACATGATTTCACTTGAGCACCAGACTAGTTGTTGTTGGATCCTTTTGTTTTTTATATTATCTCCTCAAGCCCTAGACTAGAAATTAGGTATGTGGTAAAAAGGAATGAATTATAAAGAATTATAAATGGGGCGAATTATAAATAAGTCATTAGCTGAGTGGTTAAGGCAATGGCCTTGATATCCATTGGGATATCCCTGCACAGGTGCAAAACTTGCCCATCGTGAGCCATTTCACATTTTAACCTGCTTTAAATATGGTGCAAAATGTATGTTTTTATCTAGATTCCTAGTACATGCAAAGTACAGTCAAATCCGGTTAATGGGACCAACCGCTTATTCGGACCAATTCCTAAAGTACCGAAACAAATCCTATTATATACGTGTAATGTTATTCGCTTATTTGGACCAAAATTCCGCTTAATCGGACCAAAGAACCTGTACAGTATGTAATATCATTATTAGTGCTGGAGAAATTAAGAAGTGACTTTAGGACACGACTTCAAACACTGATAGTGAGAGAACAATGATCAAAGTCATAGCTCATTTATTTACATTCAAAATATGGACAGAGGCTCATCTGATAATGATAATATTCATTACAAAATTTTTCTTCTTTAAAGAATAATGTCAGGCTTTATTTAAATATGTTTACATTATTCATGTACTTGAATTATTGTAATAATACAGTTGATTAAACGAACATGCCCTATGTTACAAGACGGGACGTGCTATAATTTATGTAAATAAATCACTGATCTGCGTTTGCAGTGGCTAAGTGGCGACTTGTGGATTCTCTTTGTAGTAAATATAAAATGTAGAAATGAGTTCCTTGTCCTGTGAGTCAATGATCAGACAGGTTTGGAATAACTGGTAACAGGTTTTATTCAGGAACTTCGAAAGTGCAGCGGCGGGTTTGCAACACGCCTGTCCGTTCACGAGGCTAGACAAAACATAGCATAACATAACTGAAGTCTGAGCACGCCGATAAGATGGGCTGTAATACACCTGCAGGTATGGTGGCTTATAACAAGCAAACAGGACGATCATATAGTCAAATGATCTACATCCCTTTCCTTTAGCACATATCTCTATATGAAACAAATTAGTACCGTATAGATATAAACACAGAAAAATCTTTTTCTTACCACCTTGCATGGGACTGAAAATATACAACACGCAATGTAGTCAGGGTTATTCAACAGCAAATTAAAACCAGGTGAACGCATAACTCCAACAGGGAAACATACTCACAATACTGTCACCATAAATGTGTGTGTGTGTAAAACAACTTAGTTCCAGTATCGAGTACACATTGCACATACACACAGTTTTAAACATAACAGGGAGTGTATCACTGCATGTATTTTGGGTTGGGTCTGCAGATGTGGCCTGAATGTGTTATGTACGGTGCATGGCTGTTCTCAGCGGGAACATGTGCAGTGAGTTTGACCTGTGGTGTCGATGTGTGTTGTGACTGCATTTCACTTGACTCTGGTAGGTGTGTGGTGTTGCGGGGAACACTTTTAGTTGTGAAAGTGTTCTGGGAGTCTGGGTCCTCTGTGTGGAGTTGTGGCTGGTCTGCAACAAGAAGAATGTGCCTGCAGTTCCTTCTGTATGTCTTACCGTTGGATTGAATAACGTAGGAGCAGGGCCATCCTCGTTGGATAACTGCACTGAGGGTTTGTAGCACATCATCCTCTGCTGTGTGTCGTCTGAGTTCCTCTAGATGGGCTGTGGAGATATAACTGACTGACATGACTTCAAAAGTATTGTTTTCAGTCTTGGGAGATTTCTGAGTTTGGAGCTCTTAAAAGTGTATCTGCCAGATACATGTATTTGCCCTTTTTGTGCACCAAGGTAATGTCATAGTTCTGAAGCCGGAGTAACATTCTCTGGAGACGGACAGGGGCTGCGGTAATGGGTTTCTTTAAGATAGTTATCAGAGGTTGGTGGTCGGTTTCCACGATTGTGGGCTTTCCATATACATAGTCTCGGAATTTTGTGCAGGCAAACACAACCACTAGGAGCTCCTTCTCAATTTGAGCATATCGTGTCTCTGCATCTGTAAGGACACGTGATGCAAACGCCACTGGTCTACCATTTTGCATGCATGGAGCTCATAATCCATAATACGACGCATCACAGGTCAGTGTGACTGGCTTCCTGACATCATAGTATGCCAATACTGGTGGGCTGCATAGGCATGACTTTAGGCGGTCGAATGCCTCTTGATGCTGACGAACCAACACCATGCAGTATCTTTGTGGGTCAGTTTCCTCAAAGGTGTTACAATGTCGATAAGGTTTGGGATATACATGCCAAGGTAGTTAACCATACCAAGAAAACGCTGTAGTGATGCGACATCTGTGGGGACAGGCATGTTAGTGATCGCTGCAGTTTTAGATGGATCAGCTTTTAAGCCTTCGCTTGTAAAAATATGACCTACATAGCCTACTGGGTCCAGGCAAAATTTGCACTTGTCTGGGTTTAACCTGAGATTCACCTCTTTTGCACGGTCCAGAACTTTCCTCAAGTTGGCATCATGGTCAACAATTCTGCGGCCTCTGACAATGATGTCGTCCACAATAACTGAGCATGGTTGGCCTGCAAACAGATGTTCCATAGAGCACTGAAATACCTCACTTGCGCAGTTAATGCCAAATGGCATCCGTAAAAATCTGTAACGCCCAAATGGAGTGCTGAGTGTCATCAACACTGAAGACTTCTCATCAAGGTGTATCAGCCAGAAGGAATTTTTCGCATCCAGAACTGAGAATACCGTCGCCCCCGACATCTGTGCTGCCACCTCCTCAACACTGCGCATGGGGTGATGGGGTCTTTTTAGTGCTGCATTGAGGTCCCTTGGATTTATACACAGTCTGATTTCTTGCTTTCCCTTCTTATGTGCCGCTACCATGGAAGAGACCCAGTCTGTGGGCTCTGAGACTGGCGTTATAAGACCTATGTGCTGCATGCGCTCAAGTTCAGCTTTGACCCTTTCTTTCATCGTGACTGGAATGCGGTGGGCTGGCCAGAACACAGGCTGTATGTTGTGATCCACCGTCATGGAGTATGTGACTGGAAGCTCTCCGAGCTCTTCACTGAACAGGTCTTTGTAGTGCGTGAAGATTTGTGTGCTAACATGTGGGCTGCTGTCCATGGTGACTTGCAGGACTCATGTTTACAATTTCCATGTCTACACATGCACGAAATCCTAGTAGTGGTTGCACCTCTCTATCCACTATAAAGAAAGGCAACGAATGGTACTGCTCCTTCAAGTAGCATGACAATGTAGCTATACCATCAGTCTTGATTGTGGTGCCACCATAAGTGACAAGATTTGCAGTTGTTTTCTGTTTCACAAATTTCTTGCCATTAGTTATTCGTTTAAAAGTCTCTAGAGACATTACGTTGCATTTTGCTTCTGTGTCTACTTTCATTTCAGTGGGTTCATTACTGTAACAAATCCTTCATCTTTCTTGCTGTCCAAGGAATCGACACAGTTAATACCATTTTCAACTTGGATACCATCCAAATAGAATGTTTCATCTTCGCATGTGCGTTGTTCCACTGCTACGTCATGTACAGACCATCTGAAGGGTGTTTTATTTGTGTTTCTTTGATTCCGTGGTGTGGACTGGCATCAACTTTTATAGTGGTTTAGTTTTTTGCAATTGTGGCACTGTTGCCCGAAAGCTGGACATTTTTCCCGTTTAGCCGCCTATTTCCACAATTTTTGCAGTTCTGTATGGTCTGTGGAAAGGACTGGGATTTTGTTTGGTGTTTTCTGCTTGATACTGGCCTTAATGCGTCAACATGTGGCTTTTGTGGCCAGCGTCTTGCTATTTTCCTCTGTCATTTTTTTGATTGAAATGATTGAAATGGCTTTAGTAAGCGTTAACTCGTTATCACTTAACATAGATTTTCTTAAAGTGTCACTGGTATGCCACACACGATACGGTCGCAGATAAGCTCATCAGTCAAACCTCCAAACTGACAACTTTTTGCTTTAAGCCTCAAATCACTGATGAATGCTTCAATGCTCTCACCTTGCTTCTGATTTCTCGAATGAAACTTGTCTTTTCATCGTTTTATTGCTTTGAGGGTTGCAGATTTCGTGGAGCTTCGTCTTTAGGCATTCAGGATCCTCTCTGGACTCCGCCGAGGTTATTGCTCCGTCTGCACCGGGCTCGCGAACTTCAGCCGCATAAACAAACGAGCGCTGTCTTGCAATGGCTTCTGGTCCAGCAATATTGAGGAGAATATAAGCTCGTGTCGCCGCAGGTTTGCAGGGTGTGCTGCCGCGATAAAAATGCCATACTCCCGCTCGAAAACTCACCAATTTTCGGCAACATTTTCGTCAAAAACGAGAGGATCGGGTCTGCTAAATCCAGTCTGCTATATCCAGTCTACAAATCTGCTATATCCAGTTAGTGCGACTCTCACAGCCAGCACAGCGGCACCGTGTTTGAAAAACACTCGAAGGCGAAAAGGACGAACGACTTCTGACACCATGTAGAAATGAGTTCCTTGTCCTGTGAGTCAATGATCAGACAGGTTTGGAATAACTGGTAATGGGTTTTATTCAGGATCTTCGAAAGTGCAGCGGCGGGTTTGCAACACGCTTGTCCGTTCATGAGGCTAGACTTAACATAGCATAACATAACTGAAGTCTGAGCACGCCAATAAGATGTGCTGTAATACACCTGCAGGTATGGTAGCTTATACCAAATAAACAGGACGGTAATATAGTCAAATGATCTACATAAATGTTAGACAAAGAACTGTAAGTGGCAGTAGAGGGCTGGAGAGAAACTCAAAAAAAACAAAGTTTCTTCACGGATAATACATACTGTAGAGGTTCTTTGGTCCGATTAATTTTGGTCCAAATAAGCGAATAACATTACACGTATATAATAGGATTTGTTTCGGTACTTTAGGATTTGGTCCGAA
>JAUZST010014474.1:0-10600 GCA_034779995.1 Parotocinclus haroldoi
CCAGTACCAAACCTTTCAGATCCAGTACCAAACCAGCCAGTACCAAACCTTTCAGATCCAGTACCAAACCAGCCAGTCTCCCTTTGCAGACCTTTAAGTCCTATAAATATGTATTTATTTATATATAACTATAAAATCTTTCAGCACCAGTAGCAAACCCTTTTATTATTATTTTTTTTTTAGTAATTTTTTACATTTTCACTTTCCTGGATAAAACCTTCCTGATGTTCTAGCATTAAATGTTACAGTTGTCGTATCAAAGGGTTCCAATCAGAGCTGCAGAAAGGCTCCAGTTCTAAACCTCAATGCATATGTATAAAAACCGTAAATGACTTTGGCCATCCTTCAGACGATTTTGCTTTCCAGAGGGCAGTGGTTGAACTACTGGAATACCGACCAGAAGGTTAAGGGTTCAAGTTTGGGACCTAAAACAGGGTTGTACCTTGTGTGACTGGTGCATCTCATGTCCATGTCTGTGTGTGTGACTGTAATGTAAACGACCCAGTTGGTGTTTGTGTATTCACTCAGAACTTAACTGATATCTTAAGAATTCATAGATTATTATTATTATTATTTTTTAATTCAGTAATATACTAATCATTGTAGCAATTACGACACAAGCCGTGTGTTAACCAGCGTCAGGACAAACCATGTTAGGAAACTTCCTCAAAGTGAACACGAACATGTATCGGCTATAAAAGTCGGTGTGATCCCCATGTCGAACGACCATTATCAACCAGTTACCAATTCACTGAAATAAACAGACGTTTTGTTTGTTTGGAAAAGGCGGCTTTGTAGTTCAGAGTGAAGCAGAGGGAGAGTGGATTCTGCTCCAGCAGTTCCTTAAATCCTAAAATGACTACTGCAATCTTCTGGCACAGGCACACTGCAAAGCTTTAAAAACAATTTACCAACTGTCATCGCTGTAATTACAGTAACTAATTACCATCCCCTGCAAACAAATAGCTTACCGTAATGCTCAGGCCCAATCCATTTTTTGGTTTTTTTTTTTTTTTTTCTAAAGGGATGCAAAAATTCCCAAAGCCGAAAGGGCGCGTTTTTTTTTTTTTTTTTGGCAAACCTGAAAAGGAGCGCGAGGGAATAATGCACTTTGTTTTATCCGCACATAATTCCTTGGGAATATCATATCATAAATATTTGCATTCAGTTCTTATCAGGATATTTGCATTCGCCTCTTATCGGCAAGCCAGGCGCTGGCAGATAGCGAGAGCGGCTTCCACGCCATACACCCGTTTCTAATGAGTCACGTCCCGTACTGATATCATATTTTGGCTAGAACTTTATCACCAGAGCGAGGAGGTCATTTTCTCTGAGAGTTGGCTCATCTCAGAACTGCCTTTTAAGTTTTATCCTTCTCACTCATTTGATGTGATTATTCCATTAAAAAAACATCTAATTATTGCTTGTATGTTGCTGCAAAGATTAGCATCGTGGGCATGGAATATTCTGGCTTTATCGCTGCAGCTTTACAGTTCTTGGAAAGACAGAAGACGGACCCCAAACAAAACAAAAAAAATAAAAACCCAGCAAAACCCAGCGAGTCCATGCAGCAGTTTCTGAAGGGGCAAATTAAAGTCATAGTTTGATAGTATTTTCACAAAGGTGTTCCACAATAACAATTTCATGCTGAATTGCTGAGTGTAATTAGAAACCTGGCAGGTTTTATTTTTTTATTTTTTCCTTCCTGCAAGACATCTGGAGGTCAAGTGAAGAATCCTAGTCGAATGCTAGTCTCATTAGAACAATCTGTTTTTATCTGGTAATTAATCTTCTTTCTCTGCTAGGGTTTTAGATTTGTGCTCACCTAGCAGTTTATTAGGAACGTCTATGCACCCATTTATGTATGCAATTATCTAATCAGTCAGTCGTGTGACAGCAATGGCGTTCGTAAGATACGTGGTGATGTTCACACAAAAAACGGTGGCAATTTAAATATAACGTGCATATTATTACTATTATTTGTTATATTGTTGTTATTATTAATAAAAATAATAATCATTATATTTTTGCCATAATACTGGTACTACATTAGTTGTTATTATTCTTACTGTTAACAACTACAATAACGCTTTTATATTGTAATTATAATAATTATTTTAAATCTTGCATAATATTTTGCTACCACAAATTATCAATAATAATAATATCATTACAATTATTCTAAATATTACATAATGTACTACTACTTAGTATTGTTATTGTTAATATTAAATAATGACAATCATTATTATTATTATTATTATTATTATTAATAGTAATAACTATAATTCTGCTACTAATAATAATACAATTATAATTATTCTAAATATTATAGACTACTAGAATACTACTACTTAGTATTATTATTGTTAATAATAAATGTTAAATAATAACAATAATCATATTATTCATAACAATAACACTTCTAATAATAATATATTTATAATTATTATAAATATTACAATGTACTACTACTACTCAGTATTATTGTTAGTATTTAATATTTAATATTAATAATAATAATATTAATAACAAGAATAATGCTGCTACTAATAATATAATTATATTTATTATAAATATTACGTAATGTACTACTACTAATTAATATTATTATTGTTAATATTAAATATTAAATAATAGGAACGATCATATTATTATTAATAATAATAATAATATTAATAGCAAGAATAATACTGTTACTAATAATATTGTATTATAAATATTACGTAATGTACTACTACTAATTAGTATTGTTATTGTTAATAATAACATTATTAATTGTAAAAACATAATTAATTGTAATTGTTAAATAATAACAATAATCATATTATTATTGTTATAGTTGTTGTTATTATTACTATTTTTTTATTATTAAATACAATATAAATTACAATAAAATCAGTCATTACATTTCTGATATACATGCACATAAATTTTTCTGTAAAAAAAAAAAAAAGAGAGAATCTCCATTATGTTGCTGCTCGATGTTTTGTTTTCTTTAATGTCTCCGTTTTACCCTCAGAACCCCTGAGGGTAACGTAAAACACGTTTAAGCGTCGGTAATTATAGTCCGGAGGTGATTTAGGGATTTAGGTACAGTGCTCTTTTCGGGGCTCTTTTCGGGGCGTGCAGGTGAGCCACTTTCCACCCAGTACTGTGAAATGCCCTCCCAGACTGCACTGCCACATTACAGCCACTTTCCCAGCAGCCTTTATTAGGAGTTTAATTAGCACCTCAGCACCCCGATCACCATGCCTCCTGCATTTGCCAAATCCCTCCGAAATCTTTTAGGATTAAGGGAAGTTAGGGAGTGTATCTTTAATTTAATTGCATCTTAGACCAGTAATTAACAAGCTACCTATGCAGTCGTTAATGTCTGATTGCCGTTAATTAGCAGCGTGATAAAGTTTCCCTGTTTAAAGAAAGAAAAAAAAAACAATTAGCAAACAGAAGCAAGTGTTTTTTTTTTTTTTTTTTTTTTTCTTTTCTCCCCTCCCCATAAATCCTTAGTTGTTCACAGCAGAGGAAACGTAGCTTGAACGATAAGGATGCAAGAACATATTTTAATTAGTGAGCGGTTCTAATAGTTGACATTCATCTGTAAATTAGTGCTTCAATTACAAATACTAAGCCCAGTGTGACAACAGATATCACACAAACAGTCCTTTAAATAACGAATTTAAAGGATTTTCCTGCCGCTCTTTGGGAACAACCTTACTCTTTGGCAAAATGGAAGAACCTGCGTCTGAACTTCGTCCGTTTGCTTTAAAGCCAAGCGAACAGAACGTCTAGAATCCTGTCTGATAATAAGAACGCAATTTTATAGCGAGCTTATGACAGCTTATTAAAAATGGAACCGATTATGAATTTTTATCAGTGCAGTTTTCTCATGAATAGCCCTGTGCTCTCGGGGACGGACGCAAGAACCCTCGTAACCTAGGAAACCCGTAAACACAGCGCTGTAAAACATTTAAATAATTAAAGAAAGGGGGATACTGTATGTATAATATGGAATAATGGAATTGCCCTTCGGTTGGAAGAGCAGTTTAGCTGCACTTGAGGGTTCATTTTGGAGACGATGAACTATTGGAGAACTATTTAGTATTTTTTTACGCACACTTGTACGTAGAATGCTGTACGTAGGATAAACTCTTTCTTCAGATACTCCATCCTGTCCGGCCAGATGGTAGCAACCGAGGACTGAACGTCCGTCCAGATAACGTCTCTAACGTATCATTCACTCTAAATCATGTAGTGCAATAACAATGTACTACTGAGCAGCATTTAACCTTTCCGGCGCCCATATTGATCCACTCAGGGCTTATCAGGCTCAGATCAGTGCAGTGAGACGGGCCCTGGTAAACGTCTGCAGCCGTTAGGACTCACCCCGGGCCGGTGAGACAAAAAGCCGTCCCTCGGCGCTCATTAGCTAGTGTTTCTCATACGGGCTCACTTTCATTTTCTTATCGTCTTGTTTTCTTATTCCACGCGTCGACTCGCGGACGAGGCTTTGTTCTGCCAGACAAAGAAATGCCGAATCGGATCGAAGCCGTGGGCTTTTAGATCCTCTCGACGGCGGTGCAAGCTGTGCGTTCATGGTTTGATGGTTTTCTCATCCTGACGGTAACGATGCAGCTGTGATGGGTTCAGGATTGGACATTTAAAAAGAAGCAACCTGCATCGATTCATCCGAGAGGCAACGTTTTTAAGCTTAAGATCTCGTTCTTCATCGGCTGTTTCGTTTGCTTTTATTTGATTTTCTAGAATAATTATGCCGGGCGGCATTTGGACTTTTTATTATTATTATTATTTTTTTTTTTTTGGAACAGCTTTAAGATCAGGCCTCAGAAGGGGTAACCCTAACCCAACCCAAACTCAAACCCAGACCCTACCTATAACCTTTAACCCTTACTTTACCATAATCCTAAACTTAACCCTAACCCTGCCAATACCCTAAAACTAATTCCTAATCCTAATCACCAAACATACCACTTCTGACCCTAAACTTAACCCTAATCCTACCCTAACCCCCGCCATAAACCTAAAACCAACCCCGACCCCAAGCAAATGGACCTAACCCTGCTCCCTAACGACCCGAACATTACCATAATCCTAAACCTAACTCTAATCCTAACCGTACCCACAAAACAATCCGCTCCTAACCCTAAACTTAACCCTAATCCTACCCTAAGAGCCCTAACCCCACCATAAACCTAAAACTAACCCCCCCCCAACCAAACCCAACAATGCCTATCCCTAACCGTGCCATAACCCCGAACCTAATCCCTAACCCTTATCCTAATCCTCTAAACATTCCACTCCTAGCCCTAATTTAGCCCTACTCCCTTATCCTGACCCCACTCCTAACCACCTCTCTAGCCTGACATGCATAATCCTAAACCCGAACTCAAAACTAATCCTGAGTTTCCGTAGGTCCATCGTGCTACAATCAGGTCAACATGCAGCTGAACCTCTAAGGATTTCTTTTCACACCTTGTGCACTGTTCCTATTAAAGTGCTTTCTGCTTTAAGATTTGTTCTGATACCCAGTCATGGACATAAAGGAGCTTATAAACATTTCAGGAGAACACAGACTGAACTTGTAATACTTTTAAAACTGCAGTGCTGGTGCAGAGCTTAATGTACTGAACTAAATGTACTAAACGTCCATGAAACGCTTCAAATGTAAAACGTTTACTTTAAATAATAGATTTATTCATAGAAAACTCAAACGCTTTTGAATTCCTATCTCTCTAAGTACAGTGTCAGTTCAGGAGATCATGCTGGTGTTTGGAAGATAAGAGGTGTTCAGTGGAGAAGTTCTCCCAGTTCCTCCTACATGCTGATAACATGCTCGGCATCATGGGAGTTGGAGCTGTAATAGACTTTTTAACTTGCCATCTCTGCGCACTGAAATTAAACATACAGTATAATTGAATCTGTGGTTTAACCGGCAGCCGTTTGCTTATACATCGTCCGGTAAGCCGCACGTGTCGGTTCTCGCTCACACCCACGCTCCTCACGTGCACTTTGGGAGTTATGGCAATTTTCAAATTGGAGCCAGACCGCCTGGGTTCTGTGTCACATGACTATTTTGATATGACGATAATAACGGAGGTCGACTCGAATGCTTGAACAATGTTCACGTTTCAGTGTAGGAATTTATAAGTCCGTATTTCACTGTATTTCACATTTAGTGTTAGCGCTTCAAATGCTATTAAACACCTATTTATTAAAATTGGGCTTCTTTTGCCAAGTATTTTTCTTTTTCTTTTTAAAGTGGAGGGGGAAAAAAAAAACCTTTGCAACAAACATAGATACATAGAACAGACATAAATATGGGGAGTAGGGAGGGGAGGCTGGACTCGGGATCATCCCTTGGCGCCAAAACAGCAAGCCCTAAGTGAGGAACAGGTGCTGCCTGTACCCCGTGAATTTAGGGACCAGACCCACGACCCTACTGAAATTTTATCGCATTTAATCGTAAGCGTTTGCGTTTTGACACGGAATAAATGTATTTTTTTTTTCTTGAAAAAAGAATTCTTCATACTAATAGAAGTGGACAGTAAACGCTTGGCGTCTTTATGACTTTTCAATAATAGAACAAACATATAAAACACAAGTCTTTTTAATGCAACCTATTCATTATTACGACCAATGGTGAGTTTAGGCGATAGAAACTACTGTCGCTGAGTGATGAGCAAAGCTTGAACAATGAACGAATGATGATTAGGGGAACCTTTTGCGTTTCAGACACACCCCATGACTAAGGCTGCCTTAAGAAGGGTCAAGTTACAAAATAAAATCCTAATTAAAGAGTGAACGAGTGTACTAGGTGGAAAATAAATGCGGGGGATTTGAGGTCACAGCACTAACCATGGCACCGCCCACTAGAAAAACACGGCTCACCAAAATCGGGGGACACCCCATCGTTTCATTTAGAAATTTTTGTGAGCTGTACGTTTCCTTTTTAAACATGATTATCGGCCCATTTGACAAGTCCTCTCTGAACATTTACTGGGTGAAGATGCTCCAGTTGGCGTAGCGTCCCTTTCCCGTTGAAAGGATGGTAGGGTGGCGCGGGTTTGCAGCGAGGCCAGCATCTGTAGCGTCTCTCCAGGGACTGGGCCGCTGAAGACGAGCTGCTCATTAGCCAGCGCGGAAGAGGAAACCTCACAGATGGCTGTCAGCGTTCAAACACGCCGTTGGCTTCGGCAGACAATTCAATCCGGCTCGCTTCCTTCCCTTGTTCTGACATCGCACTATTCGAGCCCCGTTTGTTTACTGGCCTTCTGCTTTTTAAAAAATGGCAAACGAAAGAACCGTAGAGAGACGGGGACGGGCTGACACGCGAAGGCGCGTCTTCTAATGAGAGTGCTGAATATTGAGCAGGAGTCTCCCACTTGTCATTCATCAGCCGAAACGACTGGCTCCACTTTCCGACGCCGCAGATGACGCCGTCGTCTGTTCTGCAAACAGACGCCGAAATCAATTAGCGACTTTACCTTTTTCGCGCGGCTCCAACACCTTGTCGGCGCCCGTCGCTGCCAGTTTGCAAATAAATAGACGTCCATCCAGATGTAAAGGCGAACCCGGATTCCAGCAGTCTTACCTGAGCTTATCAATCTCACGCGGGACCAATTGCAGGGACGCCAGCGGAAAATGGAGAGGAAAAAGGAGTTTTTCTTCATCGCAGCTTTTTTTTGCAGCACGTTTTTGCACGAAACCATTGACAAGTCCCCGCGAATTATTTGGAAAGGCGCCTCGATGTGCCTTTTCACGTATTGTAACCCTGCTTTTTCTTGATCGCGGTCGCTCGTTTATACCCCGTTATGCACAAGATGCAGCACGACCCGCTTTGGAATCACAGGGCTGGGTATTGGTTGCAGTTGCCGCTCGAGTAGGTTCTCCCTTGAACATGGACAGTAGTGTCTGCATGTAAAACCTGACCCTGGCCTAAGGCACCTCTGATGTCAAACGTGTTATCACCACGGCCACGTGAACATGGCGTCCTATCTAGAGCCTGTGGTTTCTGCATCAGTATGAACCCAGTAGGTTTTAGTAGGTTTTAGCAGCTGAGCTTCCGATCCGTTTCCGATCGCATCTGTCACGAGGATCATCATAATTGGTGCGGCTTAAGTGAGTTTCCAGTAGAACTGTAACTGAGCTGGCGAAGGCATGAGCCAGCATCTGAGCTGCCCTACTTCTAGAGTTTTCCATCTTATTTTGCTTTCCTTTCAGCTCCGCTCGTCTCACGCCAGCTCTAATAACCCACTGACCAGGTTCGATGCTTGCTCTCAAGCACTGGTGTGAAACCTGGACATGGGGGATGCACATTAACATGAAAAATAGGATACAAATACTGTTATGTCCTTCTAATAATGGTTATTAGAAGTGGAGCAGCATCTGGTGCCTCGCGTTGAGAAATATAATGGCTCTGACTGAAAACTTTTATCCCTGTTCGTCCTAGTCAGGGTCACATTGCTCTGGCACCTATTCCAGAGAACAAACCTGGCCGGAAGGCAGCACTGGGACCCGAGCCCAGGTCTCTGCAGTGGTGGGCTAGGGAATTGCTGCTGTGCCACCCAAGCAAAAATGAGACTTTTCGCCAGTTCTGGGAAAATTACAGCTCAGAATGATTGTCTTTTTTTTAAATTTCCCGTTAAACCCTTCATTTGTCAAAAGAAGATCAAGGGGTGCTGGCCGACATGGACTTTCCTTCACACGTCTCCTACCTGACCTAAACCGTATCAAGCGCTTATGGGGGCACTTGTGGGGGACAGAGAGCACTCAGGAATATTGTGAAATGTGCAGCATGCATACTGGAAGTCATCAGCCGACTAATGGTTACACACGAGTGCAGCTCAGGTGCTGCAAAATGCGAGGTCTTGGGGCCTGGGTTCAAATATGGGGTGGGTTTTGGTCTGGGACGCGTTTACGAAACCCTGTGATTCGACCGATGCTGCGCTCTGATTGGATAACAGGGGAAAGCAGGTTATGGCTGTTCTTGTTCAACATCCAGTCAGCAAACATGGTGTATTTGGAATAATCGGTCCATGTCCTCAACCAGTGGGAAAATCACATTTATATACATATTTTATAAAAGAAATAGATGTTATTGGTTAAATTCAGACTACATGTGACTTAAACAAAGGATTAAACGCTTCCAAACGTCGCGTCGCTTTAGTTTGACTAAGGCAGTAATATAATACAGTAATATGTAATTAAAAGTAAGGTAAAGTCGATTACAAGCTAATTCTTTTTTTTTTTTTTTTGCCGTTTTATCCTCAGTCTTATAAGAATCGTAATCTGGTCTCGCCTCGGTCTCGGGTACTCCCGGTCTTCGTCTTGACTTGAACTCGACTACTAACCAGAGGCTCGAAAACATTCACAAGGCCGCATTTGACAGCGCGAATGCCTGTGTGGCAAACATGAATAATGAATGCTTAGGTTAAGGATAAGGTTACGGCTCTCCTTAAGACTTCCCTGTGTAACATGCCAGTTGTAGTCGACCACGTTATGTTCTTACACATGATATTTCTGTTTGGCACCTGCCAGAATTAGAGAGGCACAAAGGGTCGTTTGTGGGCTAACCCATCTCCGGCGCTTCTGAAATATTCATCTGCATGTCATAAAATGCCAGGCGATATCAGCAACATAATCTGTTTAATTTGACAGCGATATCACTGCCACGCAGCACCACGGGCCATTGGAGGAAACCCCCAAGGCTCACCATTCTCCACCTCTCCTCCTGCTTTACAGAATAAAAAATAACCCGGGGACTCCAGGTGAGCGTCTCGACACACAGCAGGGCCTTAATGGATAATAATCCGGGAATGTCAAGTTGCTCATTACGGCGCGGCGCTTGCTCCGGTTGGCGCTCGCACGCGCACGCGGCTCCGTCATTAAAGAGCATGATTTTGATGGAGCCTGACGGCAGGCTCTGCGCACCCCCAGCCTGCCACGTCCGTCATTCTGAGTGACAGCTAAGGCGTGCGGAGGCCTGTTTTCCCAGAAGGTCCGGCTGAGATTTACACAACATTCTTCACAGAGCTTTATAGTCATCTAAATAGAGGGCCAATTGAAGGGAGCGTCCATCTGTGTTTAATATGAAGGGCAAACACATTTATTAGCGTTTCTTCAGTTCAGTCACGTTTCGGGATTTATGGAAAAGCGAGCGTCGTTTAGAATCGTCCTTTGAAACGTAAAGAAGGTTCATAAACGGGGATCGAGATGAAACGTCCTTTTTTCCACCTTTGGCAGAAAAGTCACGCGTATCATACTGTGGAAAAGCCTAAGGCCGCCATTCATTTTGTTGCTTAAACAACGCTATATTGTATATATTGTATATACAGGCGAATCCGGTTAATGGGGCCACATCGGGACGTGGTCGTTCTGGTCCTAGTAACCGGCTGGTCCGATTAAAGAACATGCCCTGTGTTACAAGGCAAACAAGTTTTGCAAAACGATCTAGAACTCAGCATGCGAAGTAATAATACTGTAAAAAACAAGTTCTTACTCAGTTCCAGTCAACGTTTGAAGAACTTATCCAGTGGGATCTGATACCTTCTCTTGACGGACCAAACTTGAACAAAATCAA
>JAUZST010014475.1:0-10600 GCA_034779995.1 Parotocinclus haroldoi
AAACTACATAAACAATATATATTACATTTATTACATAAAATACTCTTGGTCTATTTGATTTTTCGGTATAGGTAAATAAAATGGCATTTCGTTACCAGATGGTTTCCTCTTAACACATTGATCTGCACCGCAACGCTGGCCGGTGTTTGTTTCGGATCCATGTTGAATAATAAGACTAAATAAACCGTTTATAGCTAGAGTTCGTCAAGTAACTACTGTCCTTTAGTAAGAGGAAATGCTTTACAGCGTCTCTCTGCTCCCATAGTAACGCTTCTTGTTCTCGCGATATGTTGGCTGTTCGCGTTTTGTACCGGTTGTTTTTGCGTACTATTTTAACAGTGCTTACATGTAGTACGGTAGTATGCATTTATGTAGTTATGAATACAGGATAAGGGAGACTGATGTAGCGTACTGTGTAGAATGATAGTATCCAAAAGTCACCGAATGCACGATAGTTTAGTCTACTAAACACTTTGTGATGTTGTTTTAGTACAATTCAGTTACAACTGCAGCTCTTAATATGGAATTATGCTATACCAGGAACAAGTGAATGAATGTATAAAATACATTATAAGCAAAAAGCAAGCTGGTGATCTGGAGGTTAAACACGTGTTCTGATCCGCATTAAACAGAAGTTTACAGTTAGTATTACTGGTCGTTTGCTATAAGTTACTATGTCTGCACTTTTGGATGAAGCGATCAGAGTCTGCAAGGCAGAGGAACTGAGGCTGAACGAAAGGATCCGCCAATACAAAGACATTTTACGCTGCATGTAAGTTGTCTTTATGTTTTAACATACTGTAACAATACTTCTTCAACACAACTCCTAAATACAAACGAAACCAGAGGAGGCCAATAGGAAAAGAACCACTGTTCATTTATTTTACTGTTCTCCGATTTGGCAAGTTTCCCCACTTATTTATTATTGTAAGTACATTTCAGCTGTGAGAGGCAGAATCTAAAAGAAAACTCAGAAATGCACATTGTATGATTTGAAACACAAATAATTTATGAATAATGCATTTATACATAATTCATTTTATTGCATTCAATAATTATTTTATACAATAAAGAACAGAACTTAATATTTGGTACAGAATTACAGTACAGAGCTTAGATGCTTCCTGTATTTCTTGACCATGTTGGCACACTGCAGCAGGGATGCATACAGATCTTCTCTAGATTGTTCAGGTTCCAGCTGTCACTGGGCAACATTGAGTTTCAGCTCCCTCCAAAAATGTTCTATTGGGTTCAGGTCTGAAGACTGGCTAGGCAACCAACTCCTTAGTTGCTCTGGCTGTGTGTTTTGGGTCATTGTCATGCTGAAAGACCCAGCCATGACCCATATTCAATGCTTTTACTGAGGGAAGGAGGTTGTTGGCCAAATACAAGACCACAATACATCCCTTAAATACAGTGCAGTCATTCTGTCCCTTTGCAGAAAAGCACCCCCAAAATATGATGTTTCCACCCCTATGCTTCACGGCTGGGATGGTGTTCTTATCCTTCTTCATCCTCTAAACACTGTGGGTGGAGATCATACCAAAAAGCTCCATTTTGGTCTCATCTGACGCCATGATCTTCTACCATTCCTTCTCTGGATCATCCAGATGGTCATTGGTGAACTTCAGACACGCCTGCACCTTTGCTGGCTTTGAGCAGGGGGAACATGAGTGCCCTGCATGATTTTAATCCACGAGCCTTGTTGTAGTCCATCAGTCTCAAGGTTCAATATGTTGCGCATTCTGAGATGCTCGTCTGCTGGAGTACTGCTAGTGTTCAAAGTGTTTACCTGAGTAATTGTATCCATTTTGTCAGCTCTATCTGGTCGGGTCATTATCTGCTGACATCTCTTATTAACAAGGTGTTTCTGTTCATAGATGTGCTGCTGACTGAATGTTTCTTTTTCTCAAACCAGCCCATCGGGCACCAACAATCATACCACTGTCAACATATTGATGAATGTTCTGATGTTTATAGTGAATATTTGTTATTCACAGTTACCACATGCTTGGCGGATTAGATAATTACATTATCATTAGGTGTTTAGGTGAGTATAGATCGATATGTACTGAGGGGCCCATAATATAGACCACTGTTGGTGGCCAATGAAATTGGTTATTATATTTAACACATTAAGGTCTGGGTATATTAGACATGAAATAAACAGTTTTGTCTTATTGTTAGTGTGTTGTAACAGGTTAAGCCCTGAGAAACTAGGGGCAGATCGTTACCTTAAGATGACTGGATCTGAGCTTTCTAAAATGGCAAGGCCAGTGAAGTGCTTCCAATCAGCAGCACAGGGAATATATGTTACAGCTAGTGCTAGTGTATAACCAGGCATGAGCCAGGATTTCTTTACCAGTGAAAAAGTTTCCATTAAAAGCAAGGACAATTTAAAAGGTTCCTGTATGCTCCCATTTATAGTTCTTAGAAAGAAAGAAAAAATTGGAAGTGGCAGTCTTATAAAATCAGAAATGGCTACAATTAAATAGTAATTGGTGCATTCTATTAAACACGTTGCTGTTTAATAAATTTGCTATATGTTCAATTAACAATTTGCACAAAGTTTCTAAATAAAAGGAGAATTATCCACATATCATAAAAAATGGAATGGTATAGAAATTGTAAAAAGAAATGGACGGTGTGTGCTTCGGACGAAAACGGCCATCCAAACTATTATCAATGACAAGTCCAAAAGCCAGGGTCTGTCATAGTATGGTGTTGGTAAAGATTATATTCAGTTCTGTAATAGCAGCATTAATGCAGAACAAGTAGATTGAGATTGCAGAGTGACGTTAAGTCCTTTTAAGATAACATCTTTCCTCAGACGTCTATGTATTTATCAACAAGACAGCACGAAACGAATCAAAAGTTTTGACTGAAATATAAAAGACTGTTGTAATTCACATCATTGTTTAGTTTTTTTTTTTATTTTAACTACCCGAACATTTTGAAAATGTGTTGCAGGCTAGAATTACAGAAATGAATGTTTATTATCAAATAAAACATGAAATCTCTTGGATTAATGCTGTCTGCAATGAAATATTCAAAGTAGATGTAAGGAATGCTGGATTTGTTTTAAAATGTTTTCTGATTTGGAGTAGAAGTATCATTATCGAGATATAAAATTTTGCACCTATTTTAGTCATATAGCACAGCCCTAATACAGATCATAATATTTATCATAGCGGGCGCTTACTCAGGGTGCTGCTGCAGATGTGGGGAATGAATTGCACTGTGCAGTGGTTCCTTCTGTTTTCCATATGGTTGGCTGTTATCACTTACCTTCGGAGGACTCATACTGACTTATCTTCACCAAAAATATTGTACTATTGTAATATTGTATTGTAAATATTGTATTGTAATATTGTACTATAAAAAGCCTAAGAAATACAGAGGAGCTTTGCAGTGAGAACTATGGTGAGACTGTCTCGGCTGAAATGGGTTGCCTGTCCTGACTCATACAAGTTTAAGCAAGTGTGCTGAATAAACAACGAGTGCTGGGACAAATGTTTCGATCAAAATGAGTCAAAAAGTGAATTTGACGACTTCCAAGCTGGTTTAGTGCCGACGTCTGACTGTATATTTTCTTTTTACAGGAATGTGCGTGTGAAAGACACTCATGAAGCACAAGTGTCAGTCAACCTTAAGGAAGATGGTAAGATTATATTTTCTGTTTGTGTGATTTGGGTTATAGATTACCGATAATGCTTTAACTAAATACAATAATAAAAACAATTCTGTTTATTTTTTTAGATATTCCTGTGGAAGAGAGACAAGAGATTGAACTCCTAGAAAAAGTTTTGAAAAAAGCGTTAAAAGTTCGCAGCAGCTCTTTAGTTTCAAGCGGTCAGAGCACAGGTTGCCAAGGAAAACCCCAGTCAAATGACAATGTCACTAAATCACCTATTAATGACACTGTGCAAGTTCCATATAAAAGAAAACCACAAAAATCATCCATCTCGTCTAAAGTTAAAGGGAGCCATCAGGGAGGAGCAGCTTCTAAAAGTGTTACAAGCTACCAAAATCCTCGTTCAGAGCATGGGGTCAAAAGTCTGACATCTGATCAGTCCACTATGAAATGTAAAAGGTTGACTATGAAAGTTCAACCAGCATGCACAAATGCAGTAGATCACCAAAAGAAGCCCTGCCAGAGAGCCGTTTATCTTAAAGAATTAGATGGAGAAAAGCTGTCCCTTGGGCTACCTGTGAAAGAAGGAATATATCCTTCAGGACAAGAATTAAAAGCAGAAAGTGAAGCATCCTGTTCAAAAGAGAAGTGGTAATAGAAAGATATGCTGTTTACTAACAGCCATAGCTTGTAGTTTGACTCCATTGCAACTTGTTTGGTGTTTGTGTTGCAGGGTTCCCTCTCCTTTGTTACCAAGCTGGCGGAAAGAGCGATCTGAAAAGAACTGGTCAGTGTGTATTCTGAAATCAGTAAGAGGATACAAAAATATTTAACAATTGTTAATGACAATGCTCTATCCTGCAAAGCTAATCCGTTACTCACAATTCTAGAAGGTTTAATGAGGTTTGATATATAATATTGTTTTTTTAATTAGTGATACTTATGCCTTAAAGAATTCAGGCTGCCATAAAAACCCAAGAATGAACCAAAAATGACATGTGTGTTCTGATTAAAAGTCTACGTTACATTATGTACAACAGGACATTTACCGGACATTACCAAAGTCTCATAAAAGCTGGGATACTTTTTCGAATTTAAAACACTATGACAAACTCCTATTCAGTGTAGAGCTAAGCAATGCAGTAATTCTTATCTTTGCATCTTTTTTTTACAGTTTTATAAAACAATGTTATAAAACAAAAATTAAAGCATTCAATTCTGTCAGCAGGTGTGAAATTGTCTGTTATTCAAATTTGAATTAGGTGTACAGTGCATAAAACATTTTTATTTCCTATTGTAATTCTTACAGCCAGCAGACTTTAATCAGATGGAAATTAAACATCACACACCTGTACTGTTATTTCTCTGGTTGAATATGGCATATTTTGTTCTTGCACTTGATCTGAACAATTATTTTGATTATAAACAATGTAATGTTGCTTGTTTGAGGTATGTATCGCAAAGCCAACATGTTCAGCTATTAAACAAAACATTTTGTTTTAAAACTAGAGTTAAATCTATTATTTGTTTGCTTTCTGTACATCCTCCATCTCAACATCCTCCAGATGTGGTGATGTCAGGGTTTTTTTCCCTGGGACTTAAAAACCTGACTTTAAAAACCATTCATTCTAAGTTGATGCATCTCGTTAATTAAATGTTTATTCTGCTTTCTAACTGATTTTGGCTCCATCACTAGGCTGTGGAATAAAGTTTTGACCAGAGACTCCAAACCTGTACCAGAGAGAGAGCAATTTAGGAAGAGACTTACCAACACTGTATCCTTAAGCAAAAGAATGCCTTTGTTTTCACTCTGTTGACTTCAAATCATACTGAATCATGCTAACATTATTCATCAGATAACTTGTACTGTGGCCACTCATTGGCTAGCTTTTTTGACCTTGAAACAGCAACTGATGTATTGTTGAGGGATCATTTTGTCCACTGTATATTAAGTACAACTTTCATCAACACACTTTTGTTGTAAACAGTTCTAATGCTCCCCCATTAGAATGTCCTAATGTCATGTTGTGACTCCTTGATAATTATCTCTGCCAGTTCCCCCCTGAATGGCCTTCTGGCCACATGGCAGCCGTGGAAGCAGAGCTAGATGTCCTCACAAAGCTGGGACATGACCTGATTCACCGCTACAATGCTGAGCTTCAGAACCACCGACTGGGCAGCAATCCAGGTAGCAGACTGACCATGCAAACAAGCTGAGAGAGTGGGATCTAAATGAAGGGAAACAGCAAGAGTTTGTGGCAGAAGGGTGTAGGAGGAGAGACTAAGAGATGAGCAGCAACACCAGAGTTAGTAACATGCAGTGCAGCTAAAGGTTTCTAGCAGCTAATTGATCAAAGAATTCAAATAATACTCGGCGTTGTTTTTGCTGACCTGAATAATGACAGGTTGGACGTTCTATCAAAGGTTCTAAGAAAATATCAAACGTTATTGTAATGTTCTATAATGATTTGTTTTTTTCTGTGTGCTTCTAGATATGTCAGCGGAGAGGAAGTATGAATCTCAGCTTATGATGGCCAACCTGGAAAAAAAGATGCATGAAATTATTAAACATGGCAAGCACCTTCAAAAAGGTACAGTATTTAAGACAGCACACTGGTCAGTGGTAAGAAATAAAGAAAATACTCTACCAGCATTTTTGATTTGAGTTTAGAGCCAGTTAACTTTAATTTCTTAAAACGGAGTCCCAAATTATGGTAAAACTGCAATAACATACAGCATTTAGCAAAAATGCAGGCTTTAATACTAGGGTCTGTAACGCAAAGCGATGGAGGGAGCGGACTCAAACTCAGCGTTGCAGGAAGACTGAGGTGTTTAAAAACTCCAGCAGCACTGCTGTATCTGATCTGCCCATAGCCCATACCATAGCACAACACGCACTAACATCACCTCCATGTTAGTGTTACTGTGGGGCTGACAATGATCCACCACCCAAATAGTACCTGATCTGTGCAGGTCATGTGGTGTCCCGTTCATCAGAGAGCAGAATAAAGGGGACAGACCAGGTTTGTAGAATACAGTGATCGTAGAATCAGGCATGTGTACCTAATTAGTGTGCGTATAGTACAGTAACTTCCTAACAGGAGGCCCAATAGTAAAACAATACAATTTAAATCAATAATAACATTTAAATTAGTAATAAAATATCAAAAAAAAAATGAAATAGATTTAAGATAATGAGTCATCAGCGGTAAGTTATTGGAGGTAGATCATATCCTAATATCTAATTGGTGGAGGGAGTTACTGCACTCTGGCAGGACCCGGACATGGTGGGACTGGTTATTGTTAATGAAGACCAGTAGAGTGATGCTGAGGTGGAGTAACATCTAAGTGTGAGGTGCTGGAACTGGTACCAGAACCGGAATGGTGAGAAAAGAGAAAATGTAGTTACTTATGGGTTACAAGCACAGAGACTACTATCAATTACTGATCCAATGTGTAGCATGAAACTCCGGCAGCACTAACTATAACAGCTAACTATAGCTAAAGGGAGAGAACCAGAAGGTAACACAGCCAAGAGACAAGAGCCAACCTGAGCCATCCATCATAGTCTAAATCTAACCAAAAACCTGACTAAATAAGAATGTTTTTAAGCTAGACTTAAATATTGATTTTTTTAAAATTCTAGGTACTGAAAGAATTCCTGCACAAAGTAGACGAGCTGGATTGTAAGATTCTAAGAGTTCACTCATATAATGTGGAGACTAATGTGGAGAGTATTTTATAATCAGTGAGAAATGTAACTGGTAACCAGTGTAGATAGAACAGGACTAATATGATCACAGTGAAGTGATATGTAGTAACAACATTGCAATTTCCATTTGAAAATAATTGACAAAGATGTCCTACTGAATATTTGATATCCAACCATTTACTGGAACAAGCTATATTGCAGTTTTACCAAACATCTAGAACTGCAGCAGCCTAGAATTGCATTAATCAAATCTTAATCTTATTTTTTCTAATCCTTAGATTTGGAGAAGAAGCTAGCATGGAGTCATGAGTCACTGTGTCCATTGCAAAGCAGAAGTGAATTGCGTGACCCAGAGTTGCCTTGTGTGCCCCCTTTGTTGGTGTACAGCAACAAAAGTGAGCTGGAAGAGCTGTATGCTCTGAGACTGCACGTAGATCGCCTGCAGCTTGAGTTTCACCTGCACCAGGTTAAATTCTACTCATATCACAGCTTTCTACTCTCCACTCACTGATCAGCTGCATATCTGTTGCATTCCCAAGTGACAGTGGTGTCTTTCAGCAGCCCAACCTCACTACAACTATTGTTCTGCAATTGTTTTAGGAACATGTTACCCTAGCCTTTATTTATTATATACTCTTACATCAAGTAGACCATTTACTAACCATACTAACTAGAAAATGCAGTCAGGTATGGCTGGACGCTGGTCCGAGACAGTAATGGCTCTGACCGGGTGCAGGTCCAAAACCCTGAAGGTTCTGGTCGGGTGCATGTCTGAGACCAGGTTGATTCTGTTAGGCCATGGGTCCAAGACATGGTCAGTTCTAGTCAGGCGTAGGTCCAAGACCCAGACAATTCTGATCTGGCTTGGGCCAATGTCCTGGTCGGTTGTGTATAGGTGTATAGGACTGAAACCCCGTTGGGCTTTGATCCAAGACACGGTGGGTTCTGTCCCGGCGCAGATCTGAGAACCAGTCAATTCTGGCCAGTTGCGTTTCATCTGAGATACGACAGTGTAAAAAAGTGTGAAAAAGCCCAATTTTGTCATATTCATGTCATTCTGTCAGTCTATGGCAGAAAATCTCTACATGACTCAGATCGTCATAACTGGGAAAATATTTACTCAACCTATTAGATATTTTTAGGTTTGATAGACAAATAGGTATAAAATCTACAAGTCTAAATCAGAAAAAGTTAGCCCAGTAGGGCAAACTTAGAGTTGTACGTGGAGTTTGAATTTACATTGCAGACAGTATAAACCCAAGATATTTCATTTTTTGGGTTGTTTGGTGGTCCGCTTTATTTCATTTAATAATAATCATCCATTCCTGCATTTCAGGCCACATCAGATTGAATAGTTAAATAGTTATGAGGTTATGTCAACAGGTGATCATGAACAGTAAAAACAGTATCTTCGAAAGGCTACATCTTGAGTATCAAATATTGGCTGAAGATCTTCAGTTTGTCAATAAATGCATGACAAATTATTGAAATGTTTAAACACAATGTTCCCCAAAAAAGTTTCAAATATTTTACAGTATTTAATTTAATTGTTATTATTTGCTTCATTTTAATACAAACAACTATTTTAATTAACATCTAGGCCACCCAAGGAGGTCCTTTTTTGAGTCTCGGTCCTCCTAAAGTCTCCTCCAAGGGACCAAAGATCCTCTTCTACATTCAGGGAGTTTTTCCTTGCTAGTCCTTTGGACTAGTCTGATAGCTAGTATACTGGAGGCAATATAATGCCAATTCCACAAGGTATGTTTGTCAGGTGCTGCATTATAAACATAAACCAGTATTTAAATAAAATGATAATTTAGGTAGAAATGTGCTGCAATAGCCAGTAGACAGATTACATACAAAAAGCATAAAGCAGAATCAATAACTAGACCCCCTGACCCTTCAGAGAATAGTTTGTTTATATTATTAGAAAAGACTAGTACACATTTAATTTATATTGGACTGACATTGTTATCATTTTATAATCACATCCCTTTTATTCACTTGCTTATACTACATCTGGAGCTATGGCATTGAATGTATTGGACTACTGACCAGAATGTAATCATTTTTATGTAATCATTTAAAGAGTTAAAGAGTAGAAAAAAAGAGTAAAAATCTGTAATGCTACATCAGTGTGTTACATTGGCCATTTTGGTAAGTAATATGTATGTTTAAAAATTAATTAGCTCGACTGTTTCTTGCTTAAGAACTGTGGATTTTCTGGTTTCTTCCCACACTAAAAATAAATGCATTAGGTAATGTAATAATGCTAAATTGGCTTGGATGGTGTGTGTATAACTATGATGAATGGCTGTAGGTGCTAAAAGCAACATTCAAATACAAACAGAAACAATACAATATCAGCAAGTTATTCTAGCTGTAAATACAAAATTAGTAACAGACTTGTACATTGAAATGTGAATATAGAAAAACTCTGTATTGCAACCCTAATTCCTATGAATGATAAGTTTCCAATCCTTTTCAACCTATATTCAATTGAATGCAGTACAAAGACAAGATATGTAATGTTCAAAAAACAGACTAAAAACTTGAAAAAACTTAAGTTGGGATGGGACCACAGTATTAAATTATATTTCTTTTTTAACAACACTCTAAGAATTTGAGAACTGAGAACACCAACTGCAGAAGATTTGAATGTTTTTTCAACTTCTCAAATCATTGTAAATTGCAAATAATTTAGTTTTCATTTATCACACAACATCCTAACTTCGATGGAAGTGGGGTTGTGTATATATACTGCTCAGAAAAGTTAGATGATATTTCAAAATGAAATATCCCATAATGATATATCCCCTGTTTTTGTGAGCAGTGTTTATTTTTATTCATTAAATAGGAAACAGGTTGTATTAGCAGAAAAATGGTTGAACCACCATTCGACCCAAATTGACAACCCCATTTGAAATGCAAAAGAATCAGGCTAATGGAAACATGTATATTCCATGTATTATTCCATAAACATAATATTGAACATTAACAAACTATTAGAGTTGTTAAATGGGTTGGAAATGGTATTGATAATGGTTTTGTATCATAGTAAACTGTCTCACTTGTCCTTGTCTCACTAAGGACTCACTTTATCATTTATTTTGTTTTACAGTTTAGTTCTAGTAATAGTAATTCTATTACTCCCTTCCCTCCCTTACTCTATAACTTCCTTCCTCTACCAGATCAGGAGAATCTCTCGCTATCTTTAAGAAACTCCTGAAGACAGAGCTCTTCAAAGAGCACCT
>JAUZST010014476.1:0-10598 GCA_034779995.1 Parotocinclus haroldoi
TATATATTAAATGACCTGAGAGAAGATTTTGGCAAGTTGTTGAACTAAAACCGGCATATTAACTTGCAATACACCGTGTAGGCTAGATTTAACCTTTCCCTATTTATCTACTATCAATCGTATGTTGTTGCTGTACATTGTCCGTGGGCATACACAATACAAATTTATGTTAATGTAGTCTTTGAAACAAGTAGGTCAACGAAAAGCTTGTAATATTATCTCATATTTGTAACAAAATATATATATTTTTCAGAAATCAACGTACAGCCACGGGCTTTCATTCCACTAAAGAGGAACTTTATTGCCATCGGCTGGTCACAAAGCTATCCTGCACATATCAACGTTTTATATCTCAATTCTTACCCTATTCTACGATTTCTGTTTAATTATAATGTAGTCTGTTCATAAGTAAACATGTTAATGCAGACTGCATAAACCAACTTAACTGAACTGTTTTTTATATCCTTTTTTTTTCTTATAACCAACGCATTAGTTCTGTGATTACCCGATCTGCGCTTCCTTCGTTACGGCCACTGCTCATGATCACCTATGCACAATGGTAATAAACTGAAGTACATATTTTCTACAGTTTGGAAATTTCGTATGGGGTCTTTTCAATATATATGGATGTATATTAATTAGACAATTTGAACAATATGCATGGTAAAGGGACCTGGAGAAAGCATGCAGTCTGCAATGTTTATATTGTTATTTATAAATTAGGGACATGTATCCGTAATATCGTATTCAAGTCCGATTCCAAAGTTGTAGCTACTTAATAACTACTCAAAATACTTAACAAATTCACAACACAAATCAGCTGTTTTTTTCTGTGAACATACTCAGTGATGCTTTTCTGTATTCTAAATTTACATCTAATGTTATTTAGCAGACGTCCTTAGCAGAGCTCTAGCAGAGCGACTTACAATCTGACAATCCAAGCAATTGTGGGTTAAGGGCCGTGCTCAGGGACCCAACTGTGGTAGCTTGGCAGAGGTGGGATTTGAACCCTGGACCTTCTGGTCCATAGTCCAGTACCTTAAACAGGCTACCACAGGCCAAATTATTTGGGCAGTCATTACACAACGTTTGCAGATAAATAAATAAAATCAGTCATATCAACTAATAACGAAATTTAGCATAATTGAACTATTGAATTGTGTTGCCACTATTCTGTTTTAGTGAAACATTTCTTTCTTTCTTTCTTTCTTAAGAAATTAATTTATTGTATTTGTACATGTATGTGGCTTTACTTAATGCCACTCAGTCAGAATCCTTGAATGTTGCTGTTGTCCTCTAACGTCAGCCTGTTATCACAGAGTCACAGAAGCTGAGGTTCAGGCCGTTCAGAGGCCTATACTGTGACTGAATTCATGACTAGAAAATTAGCACACTCTAGCAGTTTGGATAAAATATTAATATAGTCCAAGCATTTGACCTCAGTTACAGCAGAAAATGATATCTCTCGATAGATCGAGCCATGACATATTCCATTTAATTAATAATTTTTATCAACCAGAATTGATCGTTGTTAATGCTTTCCCCAAATTCATTTATAGGATTATACAACAGCACTGGACACTGGATTCCCTTCCATTATTTTGACAATATACACATATAGTAACAACATATACTTAATTGCCCATCAAACAAAGTTTGTTGGCCACGTAGATGGTCCATCCCTGGTCATGTGACCATGGTGACCTAGGCACCATGGCAACCTGGTGACCCATCCGGTAGTTGCCAGGGAGATGACCTTGGAGCACATCTGACCATAGACCCCCCTTTTCCCCCTCTGCTGAGAGAAGGCAAGCGATCGATATTCTATCACAGAGAACAGTGGAGTGAGAGGGAGAGAGAGAGGGAAAAAGAGAGAAATGGGGTGCAGAGAGATTACAGGCGGGGGAGGACAGCTGACAAAGAGTGTGTAGTGTGTTGTGATGCGTGTGTGTGTGTGTGCACGCATCATAATAAGGGAACAAATTTGTGCTATAGAGAGCTAGCTTCAAGGCATGCTGGTAATTTTGTTTAGTTGGTGTGTGTGAGTGTGTGTGTGTGTGTGTGTGCGTGCGTGCATGCGTCTGTATGTGGAGTCCATTGGTGCTCTGTTTATCAAAAATGAAATGCCACCTGAGTGTAACTAGGGAATTCAGCAGAGCACTTTCAGCGTTGGCTCTTTTTTCTTTCTTCCATACTCATAGCATTGACCTCCACAGTAGTATAAGCCAAAACTTGAATTGTTCTGTATATTAAGCATTTTAATAAACAATATAAGTATAATTTACATTTAAACCAGAGACAATAATAATTTGCTAATTCATTAATTAAACTCCAGTGTGGTATCCAGTGAGGTAATCTATGTGAAACCTGGATATACTTGGTATACCCAATAGAAAACCACTAGTATTGGAGTATACCAACTAGGGGAGACTGGGTATGATTTTAACACTTTTTGCTTCATTACCTGAAACTCATTGAATTTTTCTAGGGCTTACAGACCTGCATGATAAATACCCACATTTGTTGACTATAAATGACACTATTTCAAAGCTTCAATGACCTTGTGAGTTAATGTCAAGCACAACGAGTTCCTCTGTTACAACCTACCCCAGGGTAGGTACAGGGTAGGTTGTAACACATGCTGGGGTAAGTTGAAACACTTAGACAAAATAATAAAAAACAGAGGCTTCACCATGTTATATGCTTCAAAATGAGGTTTATTAATATAATATCACACATTTGTGTGTGTGTGTGTGTGTGTGTGTGTGTGTGTGTGTGTGCGTGCGTGTGTGCAAACACGTCAGTGCATTTGTGTTTGAGTGTACATTTTTCTACAGTTTCGACAGTTATTAAACAGCTTAATGAGCGCTAGATTACAACATTTTATTCTAATATTTAAAAAACTGTCAACATGTTTATTATTTCTATATACTGAATTATTCAGAAAAATTAAAGTTCTAACCCTGGAGCTCAGTCTTAATGTGCCCAGAGAGAGCAAACTCCACATTTAAAAAACAATTTTAGAAAACCTTGTTGCTGCTCCAGTAAGCTACCCTGCAGTGTCTGCTTGGTGTTACCAGGCAAATCCCAAATGCCTTCACAATCGATCTTACACTTACCCTTCTTTGGGACTCATTTTTTTAAACATCTCTGCTGGTCTTACTTTTCCGCTGCCAAGGCATTCGGTAGAATTATCGTTAAAATCAAGAAAGTATTTCTACTTGTATATAAGGAGATGGCTGCAACACTCGAAAGCTTTAATACAACCAATCCCACCCATATCATCCACTGATTAGCTAGCTGTATTAGCATACTGAAATGACATTTGCAGCAAGAAAATGCATCACATTTTGCACAAGAAACTGTTATTTAATTTAACATAAATTATGAGATGTAAACTGCAAAAGTGAAAGGCCTAAACAAAAAAATAATCTTGGTTAAAAATGACTTTCTTATTTCAAAACGTGTTTTTTTTTTCTCTACAGAATCAGCATATAGCTGAAATTCACCACCAGTCAATTATAATATGACTCCTATCTTACCTATTATTGGCAGAACTGGTAGTGTTACAACTTTCCCCGTGTTTCAACCATACCCGGTCTCCCCTACTCTCAGTGCTGCTGTGAATGCAATTTTAAAACAAAAGAAAAGAAACAAAAGCATTCATATTAAAACAGCTATAGAAATAAATATTGACTTCTATATTACTATTAGAAGTATATATATTATATATAGCCATCCATTCCTCTTCCATCTAATCCACACAGGGTCGCGGGCTAACTTGGGTGCAAGGGCAGGAACAACCCTAGACAGGGTACCAATCCATTGTAGGGCACACACACACACACACACCAAGGGCCACTTTAGAAACACCAATTAAGCTAACACATGTCTTGGGCTGTGGGAAGAAACAAGATTACTTGGAGTAAACCCATGCAGACACAGGGAGGACATGCAAACTCCACACAGAAAGGACACAGGCTGCTCCACCCTGGGACTGAACCTGGGACCTTCTTGCTGTGAGGCAGTGGTGCTACCCATCGATACACTGTGCTGCCCTATATCATATATTACTACATTCTAATATTGAGAAGTGATAATTGACTTACTGACACAATTAATTACTCACAGGAGTGGTGGCTTTAATATACGAACATGTGTGTGTGTGTGTGTGTGTGTGTGTGAAACAAATCTTAATTCATTGGGTTTTATACATGTACATCATAGCTTTAACAGCACTGGAAGTTAAGCTAAATAATGACTAATATACATATCTGTCACCTCACATACTGTATATACCCACAATGACACAGAAAATTGTGGATTACAGGGGATTGATTACTTTTTCTTTAAGAAGCCCTCCTATTCTGCACTCATTACCTGTATTAATTGGGACTGGGACTGTGGTGGCCTAGTGGTTAAGGTACTGGGCTATGAACCGGAAGGTCCAGGGTTCAAATCCCAACTCTGCCACAGCTGGGTCCCTGAGCAAGACCCTTAACCCACAATAGCTTGAACTGTAAGACTGTAAGTCGTGTCTGCTAAATGCCGTAAATGTAATTGCACCTATTTAAACTCGTTACCTGTATAAAAGACACCTGTTCAGACACAGAATCAATCAACCTCTCTACCATGCCCCAGACCTGTCTAAGGACATCAGGGAAAAAGTTAGACCTGCACAAGGCTGGGATGGGCTACTGGAGAATTTGAAACTTGGTGAGAAGGCAACAACTGTTGGGGTAATTATTAGAAAATGGAAGAAACACAAGTGGACAATCTTGCTCAGTCTGGGGCTCAGAGTAGATGGGAAGACCTGTTCAACAACTTGAAGAGCTGGGACCACAGTCTCAAAGATGACCGTTACCTAACACACTACGTATGGATTAAAATCCTGCAGGGTACGAAAGGTCCCCCTGCTCATGCCAACAAACGCCCAGGCCCATTCAAAGTTTGCCAATGACAATTTGGAAAATGCTAGAAGAAACATGGGAGAAAGTCATGTGGTTAGATGAGAGCAAAATCGAACATTTGGGTATGAACTCCACTTGCCGTGTTTGGTGGAAGAAGATGGATGGAACCCCAAGAACCCCAATATCTTGATCTTGGTTTTTTTTCTCAGACTAAATATACTCTAAGAAAAGGTCAGATTTTTTAGTATGAAAATTTCATCAAGAGGTTACTTTTTATCACACATTTATTCACCATTACCAACAGTGCCAGTAATTGTGAACGGAGCTGCAAATACAGTAAAATAATAATAACACTTTTCGCTGGTTTTGACTGAAAGGCAAAACATATGTGATCAGATTTGTACCAATTGTGTTAATCAATTTGATCATACATTTTCAGGTCCTGTTTTTAAGAAGCCCAGTCAAATATGACAAGAAACACCAAGGATGGAGCTCTGATTTGAAAGCTACATGTGAAAGATGTATTTTTAAACACAATACGAAATATATTTGGAACATTTATTGTGCAACATTTATTTATTTATTTATTTAACACACAGAACAACTTATCATGGAACAATTGGATCCCTGTAAAACAGTTTTACATTAGGTTCTTCAGACCTTCAGTTCTTCAGACTTTGTTTTTAATGGCAGTGAAATATAAACTAACTTTTAAGAGTTCATTATCGCTACGAATTTATACATTTAATCAAGGGATCATTTCATTGGCAATTGACCTTTATGTGTGCTTTTTTACAATCAATGAAAGCACAGCTGAAATTTTAAAAGTCTCCCACTAGAGTCTCCAAGTTATATATCTATCAAAGAGGGTATTTTAGCATGGCTTTCATAAATGAAAATTTATTTGTGTGAATGTAATGATATAAGTGATTCAATATTAGGCCAGACTTTTTTATTGCTCGTTTTGCAAATCCATCGACAATCATATTTGAAGAATACAAAAAATAATAATACATTTTTTTGTTATTTCTCGGATCTGCCGCAGCACTAATGGTTGAAAAAAAATTTTTAATAATTTTTTTTGCTTTTTCCGCCCTCCGGAGGAGAGCCAACCATTTTCTTCAGTTCATTTAATTTTTTTCCAGATTCACTTTTATTTAATTATAGGTTAAATACATTTTATTTAAAAATAAAATATCATTTTTATTTCTTCCTCTTTCCTTGTATTGATTCCACGTAGTCCTTGAGAAATTGAAAAGTGCTGAAAAATAAATTTTTCTTTATTTTTTATCCTCCCTCCTCAGTAGATTCTTAAGTAGGAACGTCCAAGGAACAAGCAATCAAAAAAAGTCTGGCCTTAGCATGAAATTTTACTGAATAAAGCTGTACAATAGAAAGGAGGTTCTAGTGTCCTGTTGGGATGGTTGGTATCCGTGGCACATCTGAAAACAGCTGCTCCTATAAATGCTCGGCTAGCAACAAACTTGGCGACTGGACAGTTAAATGAAGTGTTGCAATCTGGCGTAGACATCAATCTTATCCGTAACTGTTAAATTCTTTTATATATTATATATAAATACAAAATGACACCAAACTGAAAAAAGAGAGATCCTTCTTTTTATTTAACTTTCTTACTATTGTTTGCACATAAGTTACATTATTTAACTCTTTTTTTATTCGTATTTAAAGAATCAAACAGGAGAGAAATCTATTTTTTTCTAGAACACAGAATGATTGTATTTTTTTCTTGACAGGGCAGAAAGAGGAAGAGGATAGGACTTCCGAGAGGACGGTTCGGGCACAGCATTCACAAATAGACTGACACACAGACAGCAAAGAGAAGGTGAGAGCAAAAGCCAGCTAGAGGAGAAGGGCTGGGGTTGTGATGAGGATAGTAGTGTGCTTGTCATGTCTGAAGGAAAGATAACACGGTAGATCTTAAATCACTCAACATAAAATCCATATATCCTGTGTGTATAAACATGTGTGTGTGTCTGTGTGTGCGTGCATGTTGCGGGGAGCGTTAAACTCAGAAGATAAACGGATAAGGAATGTGTTGTTTCTTTCACTGTTCAACAGAAGCAGCTATAATTGCGTCATTCTTTTTGTGCTTTGGATGGGGGTGACAAGAAGAGTGTGAGGGTGACTGATGAAGTGTAGTCAAAAGCTTCCAAGGTGGACAAATGAAGTGGCAGTGTGCACAGGACATTTATGTCCTATGTTGGTTATGACTTTTGAACAGAAATTTTACATTTGTAGTAGCTCTTGGCAGAGCATTGGCAGTGTAATACAGGTTCATAAAAAGAAGTCAAACCAAGTCAACATCAGTCAGAGAAGAAAAAGGTGGATGTAGAGAAAAGAGTACAGCCTCCTTCTCTCCATTGTTGGTCCTCACATCTTGTTGTTGGCATTTTCTACATTATCTTCTGATTTTTTTTTATACATCAAGGCAAAAGACAATAGAGGGTATTAGATGCTTATTTTTATCTTTTGAAGTTATTGAATGAGGAGAAGGTAACACAGAAATAGAGAGAGGAAAAGGACATGCTGGCAGTCATGGAGAGAATGATAATTACAGAAAGATGATTTAGTAGTAGGTCTCCTTTTCAACCCATCCTGAAGAAATGGACAAAGAAAAAGAGAGAGATAAACTTTAAGAAAGGTTTTATCATTTAAAAAAATGTTTTTGTAAACATTTTAATACAAGTGTGTGTTTGTGTATGTGTGTATGAGTGTGTATGTACATGTGTGTGTTGTGTGTGTTTGTGTATGTGTTGTGTTTGTGTGTGTGCGTGTGTATGTGTGTGTATGTACATGTGTGTGTTTGTGTGTGTTGTGTTTGTGTGTGCATGTGTGTGTGTTTGTGTGTGTGTGTGTGTGTGTGTGCGTGTGTATGTGTGTATGTGTGTTTGTGTGTGTGTATGTGTGTGTATGTACATGTGTGTGTTTGTGTGTGTTGTGTTTGTGTGTGCATGTGTGTGTGTGTGTGTGTTTGTGTGTGTGTGTGTGTGTGTGTGTGTGCGTGTGTATGTGTGGCAAATGTCCTTGCAGCAAAACACTGACATGCTGATTCCCTTGGGGAAAACTGTTTATAAATTGTATTTTTTGTTTACATACACTACAAATATAGGGTTAGGTGTAGGTGTATTGGACTGGGGACCATAAGGTCCATTATTTGAATGTGTGTGTGAGAGGGACCAAGCATATTGGGTTCTGCATGTCTGATAACAGATCTTTGTGGTCCAAATCACCAAGTGTCCCTTTATTGTACAGTCAAACCCTGTTAACTGAATACGCCTCATATTAAGGAATGGATCGAAGAGGTTTCTCTATGGTCAAAACACCATTTTTTCAACGATGTGGTGTGGGAGATTTTATTCTTGGTGCTCTGCCTACCTCTCTGTATCGATTAATTGAGTAAGGCACCTTCTGATGAGCAGGGTCTTTCAAATAAAAATTGTAAATAATACAATAACAATATGTGTATGTGTGTGTGAGAGAAAGAGAAAGACAAGAAAAAGAGACACACCTCCTGGGTTTCGGCGCAGGATGAGTTTTCGAATCTCGTCATACACAAAAATTAGGAAACTGTATGGGAATGCACAGAACCACCAGCTCGGCCTGAGGAGCAGAAGGAGATCTTGGCTGAGCACAGAATACATTCAGTGGTTTTCATACTGTTGGACAGACACCCCCTTAGGGCACATAAAGGAACTGCTAGAGTGTACAAATTTAGCTAAATTTAGCTAAGCGTCATCAGTTCTTCACGAAATTCAAGTTTCTCCTTACTCAAAAATGCCTTTCCGCATATAAATGAGACCAGTGCTCTGTTATGTCTGCATTTAGAATAGAACCAATGACAATTCTCTCTTAGATATGCACGACTGTTTACAGATTTGTTACACTAATCAACAAATTGAGTAGCAGAACAACACAAGACAGACATATACAGACATATTACAGCACTATAGATTCGGAGCCATTGCTGTCAATGGGTCCCTTCTTGTTTTGTATTTTTGGGAAAATATAATATTTTATTAGACATACTGTTATCTTCTGCCCATAGTTTTATATAATCTACTTTCTTTGTTTTTCATAATACTGTATTGTCTAAAGTATATTATAATTGATATTTTATTATAGACTGCCCTACGCAAATGCCAAAACCAATGTCCTCGTATTATACACAAAAATCTATCATCCTTCTCTGCACTCAGAACACAGGTTCAGCTTTTTCCTCTAGAGGGCATTAGTGTTCAATAATGTCAGATTACAGTGGAACTTTCCAGAAATCCAGAAATAAATTCAATGGTCCATGGTCCATAATCCATGGTCACTGAAATGTCCCTCACAAATGTACTATGTCTGGAAAGACTCACTTGAGTGGGTACATCCTGAGAGCCACATCCATTCCAGGGCAATAAGAAAGGAAGGCAGCCAGAGCTGTCTCTTCAAAGAGGCCAAAAATCAGGATCTTATTCCTTCAATGAGAATAAGAGAGAGAAAGAGAGACTGAATGAAAGAGATTAATGATTATGCATGTACATACAAAACTATATTTTACTTTAGTGAAAACTATTTATTAAGTATCAGGTAGCAGTTTTTAAATCACCATCTTAGTTGTGGCACCTTTGATGTCCTGGATGTGACCAAACCAATCAGTTGTCTAGGTCAATCATGGTCTTATTAATACTCTAATAATCTGATTAAGCAGTTCTTTCTTACATGACCTTTAATTAAATACTAAATAATAAATACTAATACTAATAATACAATTTAAAAATAATATATAAATCACACTTTTGGATCGTTATGTAAACAAGAAAAAGTTTAGCTCGTAGGGATGATCAATATCCGTATTTCAGCCAAGGAGATACTGACTTCATGCCCTGCTGGAACACAGAGTTGCGTCGGGTCTTGCAGATGATGACATCGGCCCATTGCACCACCACGATGCTGACAAAGAAGGCTGTATGACAAGTGAACTCCACAATCTTCCTCTGCTCGTAGGTCTGAGAGAATAAATGAAGATGGAACAGGAAGTGAGAAGAGGAGGGAATGAAGCTAATAGGTCCCTGGAGGTCCCCTTGCATAAAAGCACGGAATAGACGAATAGTTGTAATAAACAGTGTTGAAATACGGATGCTCTGATCATGTTTTATGCTGCCAATTCTGATACCGATCACCCATGATGCAAAGTACAGGTGATAGGCAATGAAAAGCAACGGCACACACCGATCACATGCTTTGTCACAGACATTGGCCAATCATGAATGGTGGCCGATTGATGGAAACACCACTAGTGTTAAGTTAATGAAAGTTTAGAAGCAGTTAGATCAGGACTAACTAGCACTAATGGCTGTTTGGCCATCAACTTGGACATTATCTTGATGCATCATCTAACATCTAATATATGGAAAATTCCAGCTTAATGATTTCCTACCCTATGACAGTAAAGTATCCAGAAACGGTTTACAGAAATCCCCCCACCATGCATCCCAGCTTTTCTCTTCAGTCATTGCTTTGTGCATTACTTTAACAAAGTCCAACTTTTGTTTAAAATCATTTAATGACAAAGGTCTATAGGGAAATCTCCCATTTCATGTTGAGCTTTTTTTTGTAAAATTGTAAAGCTGAGCATTTACCTTGTCTTCTAATGACTTAGTAAAAAGAGTGAAATGCCATCAG